>DVZL01004649.1:0-12718 GCA_018236625.1 Lasaia peninsularis | reverse complement strand
CTCCAGAGGGTCTGTTCTCCGATCATGAGTAAGATGCATGGCGCGGGAGCAGGTGGAATGCCTGGAGGTATGCCCGGAGGTATGCCCGGAGGTATGCCTGGTGGTATGCCCGGCGGTATGCGAGGTGGTATGCCCGGTGGTATGCCCGGCGGTATGCCCGGTGATATGCCCGGCGGTATGCCCGGAGGTATGCCAGGTTATAGTACGCCAGGACAAGGACCAACAATCGAAGAGGTTGATTAAATTCACTAATTGTCATTTCATTTATCGATGTGTATGCTTAAGTTTCTTATAAAAATTGAAGACTGATACATTTTAAAACTTTTCTGTGATATTAATAAATTTAAAATACAAAATAAATGATGAATATAAATTTTGTCTTATAATTTGCTCTTTCCCCGAGAAATATACTAAAAAACTAAACTAAAACTAGGTTGAATGCTGCAATAAAATCATTTTTATATTAATGTTTATATTTAATATATTGAGACATTATAGGCATTAACCATGTCGAGTTTTGGTTTGGTTTTGTTTATGAATGACATACGAATTTAAGTAAAATATACAAAACTATAACCCGCCCCGGCTTCGCACGGGTTGGTATAATATACATGTTATATAGATAAAAACCTTCCTTTTGAATGACTATCAAAGAAAACCGCATTAAGCATAAACAGGGACAGAGAAAGCGACTTTGTTTTATACTATGTAGTGACATCGTGGGACGCCACATTTTTTTTCCTATAACGTTGCAAAGGCAAAGAAGCATGTGTTAATATTAAATCACTTTAATTGTAGGCATAAATCACAGCAGTGCTGTAATAGCTGAATACGAGACTGAAACATGGTAGCTGTTAAGTGAATTTACTGGTTATTCTACTTGTCAATCCGAAACCCGACAAGTCGAGCACTGACGTTTTGGCGGCAAGATTTGAGATATGTATTTTTTTTAGTTTGAAATAGCGCCATCTATTCAATAACTGCTACAATTATTATTAACTGACATCTATTGTCGAATAGCTAAATCATTTTGATACGTATGTAATACAATATTTTATTAACAGTGCAATAGGTGTCACTAAAATCAATTTTAAAATAATATTAAAAAAATATCCCTATAAAAATGGATAATTGGGTAGGCATACATGCTATGACATAATATAATATACTCTGTAATATAAGGTCACAATCCAAATAATTTTGTGAATGGCATATAAATATTTTAGATTCCTATATCGCAGCTTTTTTTTCAAATAACGTTCTTATTATTTAAATAATTATGATTGGGAAATTTGGGAGATTACTCTTTCTATCTTCGCTAACCAGTAGAAAATATAATTTTGTGCCCTTAGAATTTAACATCACAGTTTACAAAAAAATATATCTACTTGATGCCTTATTACTGAGGGTGTGATTTATTATGTTTTGTGAAGTAATGTAAATATACTATGTACGTATTAATTTATTTTATGATTATTTTAAAAGTCACGAATTAAGTGCTAAAAAGTGTTAACATTCAATTATTTAGTAAGTACTTGAAAGTATGAACAAAAAGTATCTAGAAATAAAGACAATAATAATAGATTACAAAAGCAACTTGAAACATTAGCTTGACTGTTTTTTATATTTTATGTTATTGAATATTCATATATTTTTTTAATTTATGAATGATTATAATTATTATTATAATTCATGAGAATTATACCTGTATTTTTGTATGCCTACATTAGTATAGGTATATAATTACTAATAGGCATGCAAGATTGTCACTACATACTTATATTATATGTGTCATCCACGTGATAATGCAAACATTATTTGTTGTATTTTTTTCTATAGGTAAGTATGTAGGTAAGTGTGTAGGTAGGAAGGTATCATTATATGAAACTTTGCTTGGTTGAACATGCTAATCGTTCGTACCTAAGTATTAAAAATATGTTTCCGTCGAATAGTCTTTATATTGTAGAAAGCCATAGGCTATGCATAATGTTATATCACGCTATGAATAAAAGGAGTGGAGCAGCCACGATAGGTACGTGAAGAATAACAGGCACTCAATTTTGAATAAATTTCTTACGCCATTTAATTTCAACGAATATGTTTGGTCCAGGTTTTGTTGTAGAATAGGCCAATTGCCTTCCACCCAGGCAGCTCGGAGGAGGCGAGCACAGTGTCTATTGTCACCAACACCGTGACTTTAACTAGGTGGTAGAGTCTTGCAACGACTCGCCCGGATTGGTACTACCGCCTTACCTATTCCTGCCGCAATAGCGCCAGTGCTCGCTTTTGCCGTGTGCTGGTTTGGAGGATAGGGTAGCCGGTAAACTTACTCACGCTAGAGGCTTATCATCCCAAACTCAAGTTACCAGTTAAGTTAGTTAGGTTGTCGGTTGACTTCGGTGTCTATAGGCGACGTGTATTTCTTACCATCAGGAAATCCGTTTGCTTGTTTGCCTTCCTATATAATAAAAAATGAGCTATCATAGATTATAAAATAACAAAATAACATATTAATATTTAAAACACTGTACATTTAACCGACTAATGTCGGCAGGAAAATAAAATGAAAAATGTCATGTACCTAAGTACATGCAGAAGTACCTACCTACTTTGAACATATGTATAGGTACTTAATTATATTATTTTCTTTCATTTTAAAACATATTATTTCTAAGCGTTCTTCAGTTTCCCATGTAATTTTTAGGGTTCCGTACCCATAGGTATAAAAACGGACTACTTTGCAAAAAATAACTACTGACTAGAGAATAAAATAAACATTTAAAGGAAACGCGATATATTGCCGGTTTTAAAATGATCATTTGTTCGCAAGTCCGACTTGTACTTGGCCGGTTTTTTTTTACTATAATATTCTCTTAACGATTATAGCGTTATGTATTTAAAACAATTTTTAAATTGATTATTGCCTCACGTAAAAACAAACGCGTGAGTAACAACAAATTCTCATCAAAATTGTTGCAAAATATATGTTGCCTTTAAACTAAAATAAAAAAAAAATTTAGTTATCTACATAAAAAAAACAAAATTTAAATACTTACTTCTTTATGCAAGAGGCTTTGCAACTCGGCCTCCTGGGTGGTACTGTCAATGCTCCATAAAAATCTACGGTGTTTAACCAACAATGTATCTAGGTACCTACTTTTCGTTATTTATTTCTTCATTCATTAATTTGACGACGAAAATTAAGAGTCATAGCTTATCTGCTTTGCTATTTTTTGTTTTTTTTTAATACCATAACATCTTTTTTTTCTTTGTTTATAAAGTCCCCTGATGCGTATAAGCAAAATATGTTTTTTGTTTTAAATTTTAACTTTAATTTCAATATGAGAAAGACAATAATTTAAAAGAAGGTGTGGCCCCGTAGTATATTAATAACAGGAGCGTGTCGTATCCCTTCATAATAATCATTTCAAAGGGTCTTTAGACCACCGCTGTGATCCGCTGTGGCGTCAACCGTTCGGATACACGGATATGGATTTATAAGAGAGATTTAAATTTTATTTTACTGATTTTCAATGAGTTTTTAAACATAGTTTTTAAGAACAGAAAATAAAGTCTTTATAATGTAACAACAAAAATAAAGAACGTTATGAAGCCGTAAATACAATAAAACGTGTAACAGATCGTTTTAAGTTTTAAACATTTCAGTGAGCTATTTTTTCTCTTTTTAATTAATACAAGCATTATCATATTATTTTTAACTAAAAATTATAAGCTCAAAATAATCAAATAACAAATATCTACGAATGACTGTATCATTATTGAAAAATCTTACAAAGTTATAATTTTGCATCTCGTGTCATTTTAAAATAATTTAAACACCATTTTTTAATGAAAAAAAAGAAGAAAATATTATGTTATGGTCTGCTCCCCAAAGAACATACGTTCTGATTTTGAAAATAAAAAACAACGTCAATTATTATAGTCTGTCGTTTCTCTCATTACGACGGCACGTGCCAGTTATGTCAAGCTTGTGAAATTCTTATTTCAAATCAATTTACTCTGTTCCTGTTGTTTTATTGTTTTTGACTAATACATGATTCATGCTTATAAAAATTCATAGTTTACAAGCCAACGAATTCTCTGTTATAATTTTATATTTAGGTTTCGTACGGAAGCGAGCGAACAAGGGAAAAACGGGACGATACTGCTACGTATCTCAAAAACCATGTTAACTGGAAAGTTTTTTTTACAGATGATGCATTACTGTTGCCGCTAGAATAAATACTAAAACTAGAATAACATTAGTATTTCAAATAGATTCTTAAAACAAATTTTATAATTTTTTTGCTGATTTTAAGGACAATGGATGATTCTCGCCATTTTTACAGATTCGCAATTGGACGGTTTTTATTTCAAATTTTCTCATTGTTATGATGCTAGCTTGTTTTGATTTTGTCAATTTCACACAACTCGCAAAAAGCGAGGTTGGTCATTCTGGAGTTAATTATAAATACGACTAATTGGGGACAGATCTTTGTTGGGAGTGTGATCTCCAGATAGTAGGTATAATAATTATATTATACATAGTGAGATTATAAAAAAACAATCAAATGCGAGTCTGTCTCACACAAATGGTGCTGTATCATTATCTGTAAAAACGGCAAAAATCATGTTTCTTTTATGGGAGACCCCTTGTAAATATTCATTTTATTCTGTTGGTAGTTTTTGTTATTGTAGCACCAACAGAAATACATCACATGTGAAAGTTTCAACCTTCTATCTACCTATCACGGTTCCTGAGATACTCCTTATACTGAGATACCTTATACTGAGATACGGGTTCCAGCCCGGTGACACACATACACAGACAGATGTACAACGGATTTTGTCATCATATGTCAAAAAAGTACTGCATAGGTAACGTGTTTGTAGTCTTTGGCTTTGGCTAGCTGACAAAATGGAGGGTGAAAATTATAGGGTTGGTACTTTATTTTTTCTTAATTACACAAGCCACTATTAGTGGTACAACTAAGTAGTAGGTACAATCACAAAAATATATTATGGTACAAATTACACAAACTTTTGCCTCTAATCCTGTAACTGGAATATGTGTATGTAATATTAAAATAATCACTTTTTACTATATGCATATGAACGTTTACAAGGTAGGTAGGTACTTACATATACCAATTATTATTCTTTAGAATTTTTGTCTCCCTGCCTGTTCATACTCACTAATCTCTGAAACGGCTTGATCAATTTTGACGGGAAATTCATTGACAGACAGCTGATGTAATAAGGAATGACTTAGGCTACGTTTATCTTAGAAAGGTAATGTAAGTAATTGGTAAGGTAATAAAATAAAATAATTAAATAAAAACGCGAATTAAGTTGAGTGCACCGCTAGTGCTGTTGCAGTAAAATGCAAACAAGTTGACTCGGTTTAATTACGCAAGAATTGATGTTATGAGGTTTAACTATAGTATAAATTAGAACATTTAAAGGAAGTGAGAGTGACTAACACAAAAAATATTTTTTGATAAAATATAGATATGAAAAGAGGAAGCACTACCGATTTTTTGCCTATATTCCAGTGATTATTAGGAAAGACAAGTGAATTCAAATTAAAATATTTACGCGCTTGTTGTGGTACGCGCTTCGGACTTCCGTTTCAATAGTCCATGGTATGAACCCCGTCTACCAATGAGTAATTCTAGCTTAAATAGGTACCTACTATATTTTCTGAGTGACCTTACGGTGAAGTAAAACATCGTAAGGAAACCCGGGATTTGAGCCCGATGTGGTGACGGACTTACCAACTGTCACATCATGGGACTTAATATCGTCGGATAATCGTGGGTGCATATGTCTATCCTTTTAGGCGTGACAATATTTATTTATTACTATACTTTATATATAAGCACTTTAGATACTACGGGCGAAACTGCTGTGTTATTTAAGTTTCTTTAACGTAATGAAATATAAAAAAATTAAAATGTTACCATTTGAACCAACTATGACAAGAATTAAAACGTGATTAGTTTTTAACTTAAAGAAGAATTTAACTATTCCTAAGCTAAGAATTATACCTAACAATCTGAGACGTTTCCATGCTAAAACTAAATAATGTCAGAAGTCGCTCTATACGCTCTATTATTATTAGCAATGCATGGACATTTCCAAGCCATACTGCTCAACTTACTCGATGCTTTTTGTTAGAATTAAAATATATTTTACATAGTTTCTTAGATAATTTAGTAAATGATCTAAGCATAGCTTACCTATGTAAGCTATGCTATGTAGTGTCGTGGTAGCTTGTAGGTGTACCTACTGCGAGAAGAAAAGCTAAGATTTTTATTTTCTAATTAAATGTCGCGTCAAAGTTTCACATGTTCATAAAAATAAAATTTTACTTTTATACTTTGTTTTGTTATCACTTTATTGTTGGTGTCTCTTTAACCTGCCTTTATGAGTTTTTGTAGGTACACTGAAGAGAAAATAAAATAAATATTACTTTTGACAGCCCTAGCTCTTAAGCACGAAAATTAGTTCAATTTGTAACAAAATGGCGCTCGCTCGTTAAAGGTGGGGACAGTAATTATAACTGTTTCATTCTAGCCTCGTATTTAACGCCCTCGTTTGGAATAGATAATAAACTGGATCGTCATTATTGTAGTCATTAAATATTTTACATCTAGTTAATTAAATGGCAGATTAAATCAAAATATTTTTTTTCATTTTTCATTCAAAAAAAGATTTTATATTTTAATGTTATGATTTAAATTTCGAAGCAATTTTATTTTTTTACTCATCTCGCCTGTATTCTGTAATATTTCATTAAAAGTTATTTTTGCTGCTGTCATGTTTGCGTATTTACATAAGTATGTATTTTAGCGAAATTCATGGATGATATCCTGGCTGAAAGCTTGGAAACTTTATAAAAGTTGACAGTTTTTCAGTAGGTACTGGTAATTCTGCTGCCTATGTAAATTTCTTAAAAATTATCGATATCATCTTTCAACCCAAGAACGAGAAAGAGATTTTTAGTTCTGTTAGGTGATATTTTTTTGAGATTTCTACAGACTTTTAATCTATACCTTGGAATATTTAAGAGGGTGTGTTTTTAAGCAATAAGTATTATAAGTTGGAAAAAAATCTGCGCTTTGATAATTCACGCGGGTGAAGCCGCGGGCGGAAAGCTTGTTTAAAAATATATAAACACATGTGTCGATAGGTGAACTTATGCCTTACCTCTTCCTGCTTCTATGACAGTATGGTAGCCAGTATATTTGCATATTAGACCTAACACCCTGGTCATAGGATAGGGATGCATTTATAACATTTACCTACGGTGTTTTTACTTTTTCATCCAATCAAGAGAGTCGTGTGCTTGTTTGCTACCATATCTGTACCCGTATTCAAATATTATGAAGCCATAAGTTTTGCGTATTTTATATTATACGGTAGGTGTATATATATTTAATAGATGATAGAGACTTGAGTTACCCATGTTACTTATCTATTCCTGCCGCCATATAATGAATATCCAGGTATTTGAGTATGATAGCCAATGAACATGCTCGAGAGACTGAATATCTAAGACAATTGACATGATATTATTAACATTTTTGGTATCTATGTCAGCGTGTTTTACTGGTTATCAGAAAATCTATTTCATTCTGATTTATAAAATTAAATTTTAAATATTAATTAAACATTATTTTAAGTCGAATACAAACTATTTAAAATATTTAATCTAGATAATTAAAAAAAAGAATTTATAAATGACAAAAATTAAATATAAATTTACAAAATATAAAGCAATAACAATGTTTTTTAAAAAATAAATTCCGCATGAAGCGCAATTCGAATTATAAAATAGAGTCATCTCCATATCTATTGGTTCGGGCGTAACCAATCAGCGTCTGCGCGACCGAAGAGGCGGGAAGAGGCAAACGTCAGATGCAAATGATGTTTTTACTTTTTTTACAAACTCGTTTACGTTGTTTGTTTATGGCCTTGTTTAATGGTAATTTTTATTAGAAGTTACGATACGGCGTGGTTAAAACGATTATTTACAAAATATTGGGGAAATTAAAAATTAAATGCTAGTTTGTCGGTTAATATAGGTATATTTATAAGTGCAAAAACGTTAAAATAATAATATAATAATAAAAGCGTATTAAAAAATTAGAGTGAAAATCTCATACTAGCTAGTAATTCAATTTTCATCTTCGTTGGTCGAGGGTCTAGCAATTCTCAGGTTTAATTCACGAAGTCTATATTTTTGAGTCTAAATAGATTTTTTTATATTAAATAGACTCTTACGTCACTAAGAAGTAGTGTTTACTTTCAGACTAATTCCTATAAATTAATATGTTTCTATAAAATCTCATTGTGCAAAAGCGGGGTTAGATATGAACGCTGACACTCAATCAATGTAATTATATTTTAATGCTAGTTTTCGTTCAAGGCTCCCTCCCTCCTATCTCATCATTTCCTAAAATTAATTTCGTTATATATCCTTTATTATAAACGAATACTTTTATGTAAACTATTCGTAAATCATTTCATGTTTGACCGCAGATTCTCACTATATCCAGATGCCAAATTTCATCCAATTTGTTTACTTATGTGATTTATCATATTTCTATAATTAAAAGAAAATATTTTCTTATAAGATGTGTCTATAACAAATGCATGCAGGAAATGTTGGTATTTGTAGATAAATAAAAACCAATATATATAATTTTTATTTCTAGAAATTAAACCCAAAGAATTAAGGCTCTTGGACTTTAATAAATTTATCTATTTTCTACCATTTACTCTGGAATTTGACAATGGCTAGCACTAGTAGGTAATAAGTACGACTCGTTTCTGCACTCTACCAGTAGGTAGCGTGTTTTTTGTTTTCCTTTGAAGATCAGTCACCTTCAAGCGTGGATTTACCTATTCGTAATCGTGACTAACACCATGACCATAGTAACAATAATACAAATATAGTAGCTGAGAGATAACAATGCACATATATATTTAAAAATTATATTTAATTTTGCAAAATATTTTTTTTATAAATTCTGAATAAAAACTTTTTTTTATTTTTTTCAAATCAAGGATTTTCACACGGTATATTATAACAACCGCCTTACAAGATATTGTTATGTTTTAAGCTAGTGTTTTTTTAAATAGAAAGACAGTCTTTTATAATAAAACAGATTTTATGGGAAAAGAAATTCACGTTGCATTTAAACAAACAGGTAGAAATATTTTTTAAACAATAAATAAACCTAACATATCAATGATTCGTTGCCAACTAGCTTCAAGTTGGCAGCACACCATACTACAGACCAAAAACAATTGCATCCAACTATTTTTTACTAATAACTAGTTGTACCCGCAACTTCGTCCGCGTTTTTATTTAATTAATATATTTTATACATTTTAAAATAAAGATCCAAAATAAAAGTAGCCTAAGCCGTTCCTTATTACATTAGCTGTCTCTCAGTGCAAGTCCCGTCAAAATCGGTCCAGCCGTTTCAGAGGTTAGCCGGTACAGACAGACACACAGACGAAAATTCTAAAAAATGTTGTTTTGGTATATGTACCTCACCTTGTAAATATACATATACACCTAGTAAAAAGCAGATATTTTAATATTACATACAGACACTCAAATTTTATTTGTATAGAATTAAAAACCCTGACGTATTAGCGGCAGATTTATATACCAATTTGGTTAAGCTGTTTTAAGACTCTTGTATAATTAGACTTTATTATAACGAAGCTTTACCTAGTGTAATGATCCAACCAATAAAGGGTTGTCACATCCCTACGTGAAGTTTTTGTATTTAATAATATGTTGGTTTTTATACTTTACAGGATTAAGTAGGATAAAGCGTAATCATATTTACACCTAGAGGTTTGGGTCTCGGTATCGCGACGCACACCTCAGTCCTCAGATTATCCCCTCCCGCCCTCCCTAATTCCTCTGGAGCGAAATGAGGGAACGGGACAAATGCTTCCAGTTTCAGTCAGCCGTTGCCATTCGCGACGCGATAACGCTTTGATTAAAAAAAACTGTCATTAGTCGCGTTAGTGTAATCTGTGGTTTTATTTTTTAATGTGTAAAGTCGAAAACATTTCGTTGTAAAGCTTAAAAAAAGTTGAAATTTTAATTGTCCAGAATTTTGTATGTTTCAAATAATTAATTATATAATTAAAAAATACGCAAAAACGAATAAAACATGAGAACGTTTTGGACAGTGTTTGAAAAGTTCGTGATTAAAAATTGTGAACATGTGGGTTTATGTTTTTAAATATGGTGCCAGTCTTATTGGAATCAAATAAGGTAGATTTTGAATTGATTTTTAGTAGTAAAATAGCCTGTATCCACCTTCAGAGCTGAGAAAGTCCATAAGTGGCTCAACGAAGTTGGCTTGGGTGAGATAGTTCAAAACACTGATGTCTTTGAATGCTCCTAGAGCTCATTTTTGACTTTCTTAGTTTTTTCTAAGAGTAAAAACTTAATAATAATATAAAGAAATTACAAAAAATCCAATAAGAAATAATTATGATGTTTTTACTTATTTCTTAAAGGTTTATAGAATAAAAATGTCTGTTTATAAAAAATATCTTTAAGGTACCCAAAGGGTAAAAACAATAACCTAAAACAAAGAGTCTGCTGTCCGTCTGTATATCTGTCTATCTGTTATCAGGCTATATAACCCTGATAGGAAGTTGATTTTTTTTATAGATGATGTATTTCTTTTACAGTTATAACAACAAATACTAAAAATAGAATAAATTACTTCTTCTATACAACAAACACGATTATTTTGCCTTTATATAGACAATAGAATAGTGCGAGACCTTCATGCGTAAATATACTACCTGCACATGACTGGTTTTTTAAGGCGATTTCATGACATAGCTTAATAACGAGTGTTTTTTATGATTGTTTAGCGATTAGGTACTCCGAATGTTTCAGATGGATGTTTCTAAGAAACATCATCACAGCGTTTTCCCTGTTGTTTTTACAATTGTACGAGAAGTGAAAATAAGAGACAGAAAAGTTGTATCCTTGTAGTAACATACATGAATACAACTTTACTTACTTTCACTTCTTCAAATTGATTGGTTTTCAGCATCCTACCTAGAGTACCTAGTCCACTTGCCGTTTTGGTCGGGTCTTCCGTATAGAATCGACCAATTGCCAAAATATGACCACTGGTGGTAGAGTACTGTGCAGCTATTCATCCGGGTTGGGATGCACCGCCTTACCTATTCCTGCTATATTAACATTGTCGTGTTCCGGTCCTGTGGGTAGGGTAGACTTGCACAAAAAGTCTGACATCCCGGTCACAGGACAGCGACGCACCTATGACATCTATAGTGTCAGTAGAGTTGTTCTTTTTATCCCCTAAAAATTTAAAAAGATAAGTACTATTATTGTTTTATAACTTTTTATTATTTTGAAATGATTCAGCCATAGCATATAATGCTTTAAATCCTCTTTAAGTAATAATAAAAAAAGTTATTCGTGCTACAATATGTTTTTTTATTGTGATAATATATTCCTTAATTAGTATGTATTAAAAAGTAAAAAACGATTTCAAACTATGGTTACCAATTATGAAGGACGTGGTTGTGTATGAATGCCTGTCACTCAATTACTCCGAGAATTATAGATTGATTTCTTTTTTGACACAAAATACTTATACTTATTAGACGTTAGAGTTACTTCTATACCATTATTACAAAATCAATATTGCAATGACGAACTAATTCAAATTAGTTAATGAATTATAAGAGAAATCTTAGTAGGAACTTGACAGTGGCGTGCACAGGATTATGACACTGGGTATGCGGCGGAATACATACTCGGTTACAAAAAAGTTGTCCTTTATAGATTTTTAGCTTTTTTTTTTTAGTTTCATAGATTATGTGATCATGATAGTAAATGTCGGGAGTTTAATTAGATATATCAGAGCACATCCTGTCTCAAACAGTAAACAGTGCTCGTGTGTCTCTATGGAGTGTACGACCCTGGTACTTGATATGCTTATTGTCCTCATCGCTTTACTTATTCCATAAAATAAATAAATATCGCAACGGTTGTATCCCAAAGAGGTAGGCCGAGATACATGATATTGTGCACCCTTGATTAGGTGACGTAAGCTGGGTGTTAGCATCCGTGGTGTTGCAGATTCGGCAATAACATATCCTAGGCAACATTATATTTTTAGATATACTGAAAGAACTCGTAGATTAAGTTACCCTATTCGAGAACCGAATACGGGACCTCGTACGTTAAAATCAGACACCGGCAATGGAACAATAATTCATAATAGGTACCTACAAGAATTATAAGGTCAACTAGGTACCCGTAAGCTTAGTGTAAGTACTTACTTACTTTAACATCGGTACCTATTTGGGAAAGCCTAGTGTTGGGGGTAGAAAACTGTGTTAGTAATGATATGGCTACCGTTTATATATTTTTCTTGTTCGGAGCGACATTTGACCTTCTGACCATCTGTTCTTCATCTGACCTCTGACACGAACCCGGGTTCCTTCATGACGTTTTTTTACGTGGAAAGCATTCATAAAATTAGTTAAAAAATATTATAACTAACAACCCGGCCCGGCTACACACGGTTAGTTCGTGGTTGACATATTGAGAGCAGCGCCACCTATCGGATCCAATTGTATTTATAAATCATACATGAAACCATCGAAATATCTGTGTAAAATTTCAACC
>DVZL01004648.1:0-12719 GCA_018236625.1 Lasaia peninsularis | reverse complement strand
AGATTAACTCACTAGAACCATTTTTATGGTAATCAAATTTGGTCGAAATTAATGCATTATTTGTTAAGAGTTATATCGACGTAATAATATTAATCTTTATCCAAATAAATGTGTTGTTGATCAAGAGTATTTAATTGTGAACAAAAAATAATTTATAAAGCTGAGGAGGTTGTTTGCAAAAATAAATGATGTCCGTATAAACTATTCCACGCGGATGAAGTCGCGGCCACAGCTAGTAATATTGTATGTAGTGTGAAAATTTCAACTATCTGGCTATGAAGGTTCATGGGATGCAGGTTGATGACAGACAAGTTGACATACGGTATTTATTTGAATACAGAAGCCAAAAAACCTCAAAAGGCAAGCTTATCTCTTACAAGAGATGTCTTACAACTAACTCGGGATAGAAAAAATATAATTAGAAAGAAATAGGTACTATTATTATTTTATTTATTTATATTTATTACTATTAATGCGAAACTAGCTCTGTCTGTCTGTTACGGTTTTACGCCTAAACAACAGAACCGATTTTGATGAAATTTCCTACCGAGATAGAGTTGACCTTGAGGAAAAATATAAGCTTATTTAACCGACTATATTAAAAAGAGGTTGGGTTTTTACGCAATAAGTGTTGTTAAAATAATTCACACGGGCGAAACCGCAGGCGGAAAGCTAGTATCTATATAAATAAATAAAATTGGAGTGTCTGTATGTAATATTAAAATTACCGGTTTTTACTAAATGCATATGTATGTTTACAAGGTATATGTGTATACCAAAACAGTAGTTTTTAGAATTTTTGTCTGTCTGTCTGTTTGTCTATCTTCTGTCTGCTACCGATTTTGACGGGAGTTTCACTGGCAGACATATTTAATAAGGAACGGTTTAGGCTACTTTTATTTTAGAAATTTATAAAATTAAATTATTAAAAAAAAACGTGGACGAAGTCGCGGGCACAGCTATTCTATACATATAATTAAAAATTGGAGTTTCTGTATGTAATATTAAAATAACCACTTTTTACTAAATGCATAATTTGTTTACAAGGTACACTTACAAAAGGAATATTTTTTAGAATTTTTGTCCCTCTGTTTATTCCTACTTATCTCTGAAACAGCAAGATTGATTTTGACGGGTCTTTCACTGGCAGACAGCTGACATAACAAGTAATGGCTTTGGTTATTTTTATTTCAGAATTTTATTTTAGAAATTTACAAAAAATGCAGACGAATTCTAGGACGACGAGTCAATTTTATCTTTCAGCTGTAGATATACTTTAGACCTCTTTAATATTAGAACGTTTCGCTCGTCTAAGCAAATTGAACTTCGACTTCAACGAAATAAGCGACATCTGTGAAAAGATTAATGATATTCATGCAACCAATCTAAGTTCCCGACGCGACAGAAGTCAATTGCAACTTTTAATAGATATTTTCTTATGCGCTGGAACGCGAGCGAAATGACGTTCTGTTTTTTATAAAAACTACGTCTGTTTAAGTAATAAAACTTTTGTGCATCTATACAAATAAATAAAATTTTAGTGTCTGTGTATAATATTAAAATAATCGCTTTTTACTAAATGCATAATATGGAAGTACATTTACCAAAATAGTGTTTTATAGATTTTTTTTTCTTTCTGTCTGTTTGTATCCACTAATCTCTGTAATGGCTGGACCGATTTTGACGGGACTTTCACTGGCAGATAGCTGATGTGATAGGGAACAGCTGGAGCTACTTTTATATTGAAATTTTATTCTTGAAATGTATTAAATAAATAGTGTTGTCAGAGAGTACTCTGATCTCAGCATCGTTATTTGGAAAGTGAGCTAATCTTCGTAATTACAGCTTAAAACAAACTTTGAAACTAAGCATACGAAGTTAACTGTTCATATTAGTGTACATTAACTATAGAACAGTTTTACCACACAGCATCGTGGCTAAACACTAAGTTAGCTTAAACAAAGCGAGCTAACCTTCGTAATCACGGCTTATAACAAACTTTGGAACTGAATACGCGGCTTTGCACACAAAATGTGTAACAATCGTTCTAAATTATGTCGTCTGCAAAGTTCATATTGCAAATTAATTGATTTAAATTAGTTTAATTACAAATAAATTGTTTTTTATTTGCAACTAGTGTACCGGTGATTCTCAAAGCTTTAGAGAGGACCGTGTTGCGGTTGGAAAGTTTTTTATATAACCCGCGTATTGAATATGTGGAATCGCACACAAAGTTTGTAACAATGGTTTTAAATTATGTGGACTGCGAAGTTTATATAGCAAACTAGCTGACCCGGTGAACTTCGTTTCACTGGATACATGAAAATCAATCAAACGTTTGACACGTAAGAACAGTTTGTTTGGGAAAATCAAATTGTCGTTTTTAGTATTTTCCTTGCAACTTTGTTATATTTTCTCATCGTTTAAACCTTCCCTGGACTTCCACGAACATTTCAAGACCAAAATTAGCTAAATCGGTTTAGCCGTTCTCGAGTTTTAGCGAGACTAACGAAGGGAAATTCATTTTTATATGTATAGTTTGTAAGAAAAAAGTATTGTCTAAAAATATTTAGAGAAAAAATATGAAAATATACTCGTAGTGATTTAATAAAAGTGATGAGTTTGGTAAGTACATACGTTTTCATTTAATTATCATGACTTTGATGAGGAAATTTCTCACGACTTTACATACCTGTTCAGTTAAAGTAACACAAAAAACAGATCTCTTAAAATCAGAGCACAGTAGGGTTATAATTGAAAAGTCTACCACTTTGATTACTTAATTATTTTTAACAATGGTTCATGAAAGTCGGTAGCTAATCCCGGAGTGGTAATAACTTAAGGCCTGAATTGGAA
Source organism: Lasaia peninsularis (assembly GCA_018236625.1). Lineage (NCBI taxonomy): Eukaryota > Metazoa > Arthropoda > Insecta > Lepidoptera > Riodinidae > Lasaia > Lasaia peninsularis. The sequence continues at coordinate 9,863 of DVZL01004648.1, read as the reverse complement.
TTAGGCAATAAACTTCAAGCAACTGAGGCAATCTTGTTAATAGAGATTTATTATAGAACAACTTCATTACAATTTTGTAAAGATAATTACTTGATGCAAGTAGTTTTTGTTGTTTAGAATAGAAAATTAGAAACTTCCAATGTTAATTAGCGTGTGATATTATAATATACATGGGAAAATAGTGTTTGAGTTACTCGTAACCTCCAAAAGGTGGCAATGTATACCTAGACTTTATAAGGATTTTGTTGTAAAACTAGTTTCCCCGGCGAACTTCGTACCGCCCGCACTTAGGGGTAAGAAAAATAGATTTTGGCTGATTTTCAGACCTACTCAATATACTCACAAAATTTCATGAGAATCAGTCAAGCCGTTTCGGAGAAGTACGTTATAACATTGTGACACGAGAATTTTATGTCCAAGATTACCATTTGTTATTTTTTGGCCCGAAAATAATACGGCAGATAAATCGTTTAAATCGGTTTTAAAAATATTATAGCAATTTTTTTCAATCAATATTTCGTCGTCACCCAACACTGATTTATAGCATGTCCAACTGATAGCCTGCCAGGCAGCTCGTAAGAGGCGAGCATAGGTTAACTGGCTCACTACCAACATGACCACTGGTGGTAGAGTGCTGTGCAACAACTCGTCCGGGTAGGGATCCACCGCCTTACCTATTCCTACAGCCTTAATGATATTGCCGTGTTCAGGCCCGGAGGGTAGGGTAGCCAGTAGACTTGCACATAAGATCTAGCCTGACCACAGGGCAGCAGCGCACCTACAACATCTATGGTGTCTATTATGTAGGCCACAGTTGTCTCTTACCATCAGGAGACGCCTGTTCGCTGTCTTATCCCATAAAAATATACTTACTAAATTACAATTGTACACTAAAAATATCAAATTAGGTAAATATTAAAAGATTTCCCTTAGTAAAATACACTTTATTAGTATGAGAAAGACATAAAAATATTCGAGTTACAATTAAGTATAAATTTCTTATAAAATTACCACAGTTTGACCGCGGCACGAGATTTTTGGATGCTAACGAATTATATTATTCAGACAGTATGCAAAATTTAATGAAAATTGTAAAAGAATTTTACAGAGGTGAAGTAGCGCCATCTAGTTATGCGATTTCAAACTTATTACATACACATCCACCACAGCTGCACTGTTTAAAATAATACTTTTCATTTCACGACCTCATTTTACTTTCTATATTATAAAATAAATATTTAAAAAAAACAAGGCTCTATAGTATCTTTCGTCGAATCTCCTTCGTGTGTGGTTTCTGGTACTTAGGTAAACGGTTATGCACATATTAAGAAAGTGCGAAAACTTATTAACACAAAGTCGCAATAAGATACACTAATAGTCACCACATGGATGCAAAAAACTTGATTTAATGAGAACAACCGGTGGTAAACGATCGATTTCATGAAGCCGCGTGCATTTTTAATACAATTATAAGTACAAAAGCCGGCCAAGTGTGAGCCGGACTTGTACACCAAAGGCTCCATACCATTATCTATAAAAACGGCAAAAGTAATTTAAATATTTATTTTTTTATATTTATTAGTATTACTTGTCATAGCGGCAATATCAATACACTATAAATATATAAAAATTTCAACATCAGCTATCACGGCTCAAAAGATAAATCCTGGTAAGAGACAGATAGACAAACCGACAGCGGAGGTTCTGTTTGTCTACATGTTCGGTTCTGTTTTCCCTTTTCATGGACGGAACCCTAAAAACGTCTGGAGCAATAAATATTATACATATGATGCACTGAACTAATGCCAAGGTCTCGTCTGCCAACTTCTGAAACACTGTGGCTATTAATAATAGCTAATCTGACATTAAACTCGACTCTTGCATTAATAAATAATTATATATGTATTAAAACGCCAGACAGGCTTGAATATATAATAAATTAAATTCAACGTGTGTGAAACCAGTTGGTATATAATAAGCACATACTTTTAATCTTTAGACTAATTAGCCAACGAGATAGGCAGAAAATTTCAAGTGACGAGTCACACGGTTTTAATAAAAAAAAAAAATTACACACGTTTCAAAAACCGAATCAAAACTTGTAAAAAATATTCTATTTTACAAATACAAAAAATTTTAACAATTTTTTATGCAGTTATATTTATATGACTTTGATTTTATTACCAGTAATTTTAGTAATAAAATATTGAACAAAGCTTCCTGTGATAATGTCATTGCTTAAATTATACTTCGAAAAGTATTTCAATCATGTTATAAAATACTGCTGTCTCCTAGCTGTCCCGGCGAACTTCGTACTGCCCACACTTAGGCAGGCACACTTTTGGACATCTATAAAAAATAGAACAGCCCAAGTTGTTTCGGAGGAGTTTTACACCAAAAGCCGCGACACTAGAATTTTAACACATTTAACACTAGAAATGTAACTATATTGTTATTATAATTATTGATAATAAGTAGTGAAATGCAGGTCCTTATAAATAAACATAAGAGCAAGCTTAATAAAAATTTTAAAAGCTGACGTCGCATTGTCGATTTAATTCATTGTGTAGTTCTTGAACAGTGGCTTCTTGCCAAGGCGGGTTCATTTGATTAGGCGGTCTTTTTATCGATATCGATATCACTCTTACTGCTTTAGTGATGAGCAATAGAGGTCTTGATTTTGCTTTTTCGTAAGACTAACACAAACTTTGATGACACTTCAACCGGTCTACGTGATAATATTTTTATATTGGAAAGATCGTTATTAAGAAAAGAATTGGTACTTACTAGTTATTTGGACGCTATTTAATTTAAATCAATTTTTTTTAATATGTGTCTAAATAAATGGCTGTTTGTTCTGGTATCACGAGAGATTTGTAATAAAATAAATCATTGAAAAACGGGGTGAATTAATAAAATTTAAGGCGAGCTTAGATAACATTGATACTTAATGTAAAAGCAAAATTATATTTAATTTTTAAATAACTCGCGTATTATACAGAGGTGGTGTCAAGAGCCTTCGAAACCGCATATAAAGAGAGTCCTCAATGTGGAGGTCGCTAGGCAGTTATGTAGGGATTGTGACATTTGACACTCGATACTCTCTGCCTACCCTGCAAGGAACCTAGCTTGAAGATATGTATGTGTATGTATGCATATTTGATTATTATGGTGGCAGTGAAATTTATAAGCATTTCTTATTGGTTATAGAATAATAAATCAAATAATATTTATAATACATATTGTCAAATATTGTAATTATTGGGGCAACATTAATTGTGTTCGTTTGTTAATTCATTTTTAATTGTAGAAATCTGATGATATTGTAACAATTGATATCGATTGCTTAAAAGTGTAACATGAAGTGTTTTTTTTAAATCTTTATTGAGTATTTTCCTGTTAATTCGGGTTTCTGTGCAAAAAATAACATATGCTTCAAGTGAAATTAGTTCTTACAACAACGACAAGAATGGGTTGCACAGAAACTTACCTGGATAGGGGGTATTTAGGAGTTAGCTATCAATAGTAGTTAGGAGGATAAGCTATCTTATAGTCTTCCTCATTAGAAATACCCACAAGATAACGACCCTATATAATTTAAGGTATACAAAAGCCCACGATTGATTCTTTCCATCACAAGAGCCGTAAGCTTATTTCTTATCTTATTAAATAAAGAAGCCAATAGAATGCCACCGAGTGCCGACGTTGTATTTTTCTAATCATTAAAACATAAATTTACATTGTATAGAGTACTTAAACCAATGCCAGTTTAAAATAGTGTTGAAGAAGATGACATGAAATTGTTTAAATCGTACGTTCGTATTACAGCAGTTCTAAATTTTGAGCTTGCCCCAAATACTTGACGCGTGACAGTACACTGTATCTCTCATATACGAGAAGTCAATTAGGTATTTATACATGTATTACATGAAAATTAAATAATAATGAAATGTTTTTGCATATTCGATCGTATTTTATATAAAACTATTAAAAAAATAAAATAATTTGCAAATTCCGCAAAAATAATTGTCGACTATTGTAGCGTGCTTAAATAGAAATACTATTTGAAGTACATGAAGGTGCTTAGTCGAAACTTGACTTCACAAATGTCAAGCACTATGCTTGATGTTTGTGAAGTACGGTCTAATTTAACTAATGATGCTTCGGTTGCGAAGCGAAACGTATGTTCAGTACCTACATAACTTAGCGTCGGTCAATTTATTGAGTTCAAGGCAAAGTAGCAAAGAAACTTGGTGTGCTATCAAAGGTGCGAATGTACTTCACTTCAGACCAGCTTCTCACTTTATATCAAGCTCAAGTCCGTTCATGTATGGAGTACTGTTGTCACTTGTGGGCAAGCTCTGCCAATTACTAACTTGCAGCCTTGGTCTTAGTCGATAGGCGAGCCTGTAAGCTGATAAGCTATGACGAGTTATTTGACTCAAAACTTAGTCTTGAGTATCGTCGCTGAGTGGCTGGCCTTTCGACATTTTATAGGATACATTCCGCTGGCTCCTTTTCATCACCATTAGTTACTACTACTTACTTACGTTACTACTTACTACGTAAAGTCAATCATTTTCAAATTTAGCTATAGGTACTAAACTGATAACAATATTCATGAACTCTACAATTGTGTTTTTTTTATGATATTGGAAGGCAAACAGGCAGACGGATTTCCTGATGATAAGACATACACGTCGCCTATAGACACCCAAGGTAGAAATGGTGCATTGCCAACCTGAGGCTGGGATGGTAAGCCTCTTGCATGAGTAAGTTTACCAGCTACCCTACCCTCCCAATCAAAACACGACGCTGGCGTGCACTGCCGCTATTGTGGCAGGGATAGGTAAGGCGGTGGTACCAATCCGGGCGAGTCGTTGCAAGACTCTATCACCTAGTCAATGTCACGGTGTTAGTGACAATAGACCCTGTGCTAGCCTCTTACGAGCTGCCTGGGTGGAAGGCAGTTGGCCTATTCTACAAAGTTTTAGAAAAATGTATATAGTATACACACCTCCATATTACCCATAGAACTTATCATCACATCTGTTTTGCTGTCTTCATTCTCCTTTTCTATTATTTCATTACAAACTTTCTCTTCACTTGTCAAGGATGAAGTCATGTCAGATTTCTTAAACCCCATAATACTTTCAAATCTTTCTCTTAACTTAACAAAACCACCTGCCTGGCCAAATCTAAAATCAAATCCATTTAAAATTAATTATTTTATTAAACACTATATAAAGACAAAATGAAAAAAGTCTAGTTTAATGTAGTGCTTTCTTTTGGCACTCATAAAACAAAAGTTATCATTATTAAAAATAACTAACAATTTAAAAATTTGTTTAATAGAGTTATCATATAAAATGGTTTACTAAAAGATGTAATAAGCGGCCTTGCATACTTAGTTGTCAAACTTAAAACCAAAACTGCATACAGCTTGAGGCAGAGAAAAATCGTGCCCTCCTATCATTTAAGTTTTTTTACTCATTGCAATACTAAAAGTATAAATTAATTTTAAATAAATTACTTACACATTGATAAGATGGACAAGCCATCCTCGTGGCGTACGATGATCCTGTGATCTAGCAAACACTTCAGGCTCTTGGGTTGATCCTTGGCCTGATAGTGCTGTTACATTAGTTACAGAAAGCCCTTCACAAGTTCTAGTTGAATTGAATGTATGAAACCTAAAAAAAACCTTTCATTATGACACAGAATTTTTTTTACATACAATACATAGTTTGTATGAATTAAAAAGTTGGGACTTAATTTTTTTGAGCATTGTAACAATAACAGGCATTTAGATCTCCAACTAAGTTGCCTCTACTCACCAGAGGTAGAATGGTGTGTTGCCAGCATGAGAGTGGGATATAAAGAGCATTTCTACTAGCTAATGACAACAGCAAACACTGATTTTAAAACAGTAGGACAAGCTATAAAAGTGTCTATACTTAATGAATACATATTTTCATAGTGATGCAAATTATGACATAATATATTTATATCGTAACCAAGATGTTAATCCATGTGTTTATATGAAGCAGCATTGATTGTCATGAGAATGTTCAATATTGAAAAAATACTTATACAATAATCTAGGTAGATCAGGCAAGTGTATCCATTGAAACCTAATATTTTAATAAATTTATATATTATAGCAATATGTATGAAGTAACAATATAATTCATACTTGTTATTGGGATTGAAAGCCATGTAGAGGAGGTGTAGAAATCTTGGATCATCCAATTTCATGGCACATAATTTTACAAGTTTTTCACAATTGGATCGAACGCATTGTTGAATATTATTTTTCCATGAAGAAACTGCATCATCTGTTAAAATCTTTGTGAAAGATATTGTAAGAGCATCATTATAGAATCTTTGACAAGCTGGGTGGGTTGCATCTTCACCTAAAATGATTAAATATTATTAAGTTAATATCAGTATTAATATTATAGATTAATATATATATTTAGTACTATGTTATGTGTATATGCCCACAATTTGTGCCCTATTGAAGTTACATCTATACATTTAACAACAACTTGTTTGTTGTTTGTCTAGCTTAGGTTAGCTTACACAACTAACTCTATCTTACATACAAATTATAAATTATGTATTTATATATGTTTAATATATAACTATTCATATTAACCTACTTAATCTTTTATTAGAATTATCTCACTTAGTAGTAAAATCTGCTTACCGGTTCAATTGTTACTGTTATATTTCATGTGTCGCAATTATTGGGAGAGGGCGCTGATTCCTAAGATACTGATAATAAATCCAATTTAGAAGTCAGAGGCTTAAAAACTCATTCGTAAAAACAATTATGGAAATAAAGATATATTTGACCATGTGAATTAACTTAAATTTTCTTTTTTATAATAATAAAAATTGCATACCAATGTATATGGGATTAACCCTATTATAGCAAATAAATGATTTGATTTGATTAATTAATTTTTATTCTTAAACTCATTCGTTTTAAAAAAAAATCATTTTACCTAAAATAGATTATAGTTTTTTTCAATATATATTTTCACTACAAAATAAAATAGCTAGAAAACTTTATTTCTGTCTAGCATCCAAATGGCTTCTACATTTAAATTAATTTATTATTTAAGTTTCGTGACCTGATATTAAATTTTTATCACTTCAATTTATCTAAATGTTGAATTATACTTTGCAATGTCATTGGCTAGATAAATATTTCTTATATAGGAATTCATATACACCATTATTCATTATAAAAAACGAGTTTATTAAATAAGTTGTTAAATTTAGTTAATCTACTGGATCAAATGTATTGTTCAAAAGAACTTTAGAAAAACATGGCAAATACAGGACATTCATTTTTACAATCAACAAATATGTTAAAAATATCAAATATTTATCCTGAGTAATGGAGGCTGAGATGTAACGTAAAGTCACAACAGATTAATGAACAATGTTTTCTGTTCTAATAATAATGGTTTGGAGTAAATATAAATGTATCTGAGAATAATTTAGTGAACTACCATCACTTAAGAAATATAATGATTCATAATACATCTTATGTGGAGAGAGTTGTGTAATAAAAATGGAGTAGACTATAATTGGGAGTAGAAACCATTTATTTGTTTACATATCACATAAATGCTTTTTGTATGTTTTCTAAATAAAAGACAAAAGTGTATTGCAATGGACTCTAAATAGAATCACTGCATTTTAGTATACTGTGTATTTTAATATTGTGAGCTAGAAGCTTTAGCTACACATCAAAAATTGTAAAAAAATCGAAATGTTAAAATATTTTTTTAAATGTAATTGAGATATCTTAATAACTGACACTTATGAATCCAAAACAGTATATAATATATTGTTTTGGATTTTGGTGTAATAATATAAGCATAAAGTTTAGTACTTTGGCTATATTTAATTTAAATTTTCCCAGTAGATGATATCTTTTATCAAAGTAAAAAATTTAATGGGGTGATGTGTAACTGCAGGCATAGGATTGCATTGAAAAAAATGTTACATCACTAATTATTAATGTTTATATACAAACATAACTTAATACAAAATCATATTTTTATTCATGCAAACCTTTCCAGTTCTTAGGCTTTTCGGGCAAAGATATAAAACAGGAAAATTAAGAACACTAACAAATGTATATAGTAATGTTATATAATTATAAGTTTAACAAACTTATTTTTCTTATTCAATGAATTTAATTGTTATTGTATGTCATGTGTTATATTTGAGAATATACTCTTTTTAGATAATATTCACATGGTATCCATATAGGTACAGGAAATATCAATATGAAATAACATACAATTAAATATCAGAAAGCAATATGTTTTCTACTTCAGTATACAAACTTCAACTACCTCTCAGTCAAGACAAGTGTGATGAATATTAATTCTCAATTATATTAAAGAGAGGTGCTATCATTATTAATATGATGAATTCTGATAAGGTGAATAAATTTTATAATATTTATAAATTACTTTTCTTATTAAGCAAATTAAAAAAATTAGTTACAAAACAAACCTTTTTGGGCCAACTCTGTTGCAGCTATTAGTAGAGCTTCTAGCTCCTGTTCAGGTAAAACAGGCACTACCCAACGTGGATGGGAAATTTTCTCTTCTAATGCTTTAAGCTTAGCCTCAGGGAATGCCATCTAAAATTGAGCAAATTTGTTTAATTTATAGTTGAAATTACTAAACTCAAGCAACACAAACTTATTTATATTGAGTAAAACTTACATCCCCGGGCATTTGGTCTTGTTCTTTCATTGATATAGTCATTATTATAACATATCTCTTAACATTTCCCTCTTTCCTAAAATTAAAATTTTTATTATTATTTAAATTGTAATATATGAAATAAAAAACAGTATAATTTTTTTATAGTACCAATGTGGAGTTATACCATATATATTAAATGAATATCCTTATTTTAAATAAAATATTTAATAATGCAAACTTGCGATAAAATATATTAATCAATATAACTATATCCACCACCTAGCTATGAATCAGCATTAATATATTATTACACTGAGATAAATCTAAAAGCACATATCAGAACAAGAATTAAAACGAAAGTTTTGCAACTTATTTACAGAAATAAAACGAGAGTTCTAAAATAATAAATTCGATCAGCCGGCCTGACAAAATGGCGTCATTGTCTAACATCCTAAGTAAAGATAGAAAATGCAAATAGCGTTGTGCAATGTAATTTAAATAAGTACGTGAAAATTAAATAAATATACCGGTAAATCACTTCACCTAATCACACATCCAAATTACAGAAAAATATTAAAAAATCACAATGCACTTTTTGACGTAATATTGAAAATGAAAATAGAATAGATGATTAGTGAGGGCCAGTGTTGCTAGAGTTCTAGAGTTTGGTCTTGGACCTTGGTTCTCGATTTTCTTTGAAATTTTGCTACTGATTATAAATACTGTGTGAAGATTATGCAACAAAAATAATTTTGTCGTTGAAGGAATAAGTATTGTTTAGGCTTTACGCTAACGGTATCTACCGTAATGTAGCTAGTGCAAATATTCTACATAGTTTATTTCTATAACCACGACATAAAACCTACCTTAACATTAAATAACTTACAAAAGTGACTAAGGACTAAGTTGAAATTTCCTAAAACAAAACAGTATTTGTCATACTTACATTCTGCCGAATTGAGAAGTCAACTAGTAATGCGTGTAATTGAAACTTGTTGCAGTAGTTTAGATTTAGATTTTGATGAGCTATAGTAGCTTAAGTTAGTTTTAGTGGTCACTGCATTTGTACCATATATATGAAGCTAAAGATACTATCTGGGGATAGCACTCTTAACAACGATC
>DVZL01004647.1:0-12719 GCA_018236625.1 Lasaia peninsularis | reverse complement strand
TTTAGTTTTTATTAAATAACAAATGTTCAAAGTCATTTCATAAGTGCAGTTATTTTTATAGCACGTGTTTTTAAATTTAATTAACGGAATTACCTATTATAAAGTTTATTTTTTTACAATTGACTTATTACATTAAAGATCTCTGTATATATTTAGTCAAGTATATAAAATTGGTGATCTACAAGATTTTACATGCGCAGTACGCTGCAAAAATACATGATTTTTAACGACCAATTTGTTTATATGACATGTGTTTTTAACGCACATGGAAAAGTTCTACAATTTGCAAAAAAATATTTCATATTAAAAAAAATCAAATTTTTTTTATAATATTGGACGAAAAACATGCCGCTTATAAACACCTCAGAACATTGCCAACCTAAGTCACATGTCACCCACATCTACGTATAAACAAACAACATAATATGAAAAAAAATTGCTTCAAACCAACGCCAAATGGCATACCCACATCAAAACAAACTACAATTAACTTCACGACACAGCACTAATTTCACATAAAATCACGGTGTTAGTACCGCGTAAACTGTAACAATCGTACGTGGTTGATGGTGGCAGACTTCGCGTGCGACTGAACCGCAGTGGGTGACACTTACCACCGTTACACCACCACATTGTAAGCAACAGCCGTGGAACCCTGAGAATACTGTTTGCGCAAGCCATTATCCAGAGATGTTATTTCTGCAGTTCACATTAAATTTTACAATCACAGAATCTAACATAAATCAATGATAATTACGAATATGAACGCGTAATCCAGAATATGTAACTCGATCTTGATAAAAAATCCATTACATTATATAAATATTACTAAAATTATATCAGAGGTTGTGTGGATTTCTATGTGAAGAACCGACAAACAAGTATGTCTGATAATAGTAGTTACCAAAGACATCTAACAGCTTAAACAAATAAAGATAATATTTTTTGATATAATGAACTTAAAAAATCATTCAAAACGGATGCCAAAATAAAAATAAATATAAGAATTTAAAATCAATTTCTAAACGAATGCGCAATACAAAAAAAAGTTAATATCCTTAAAAATATTATAGTCATAATGTAAGCAAATGAAAAAAGGGCGGGAAACGTTGAACAGTGTGGTCGCGGTTTTTTTTAAATAATTATAATTTTTAAATTACATAATAGGATTAGTGTAGTATTTTAATTATTTTATTTAATATTTTTAAATATATTTATAATTAATTTAATACTGTTGTAAGATCATCAGTAGATGAGATAAAATGAATAATAAGTTTACCGCCTTACTGGCCGGGCTTTTTGACCTGATGTACAAGTCTATCTACCCTACAATGTCATTATTGCGGCAGGAATAGCGGCGAGTTGCTGCACAGTCACCATTCTACCACCAGAGACCTTATTAAAAGTGACACAGTTAACCTTACGAGCTACCTGACAAGGAGGACGGTCTATTCTACATAAAGAACTCGGATCAACAGGCAGAATATTGCTATTCTTTACTGCTTTTTAGGAAATTTAGATCGCTCTTTCCCTTCCAGATAACCCAACATAGAGATGACCTTGTTTTGACAACAAAATTGTATACCAAACAATATTTAGATTCTAAACACTCGTCTAATGTTGCCTAATTGTAACAAAGCTCATTTCCCTTGAGCAGTGCACATTAAGGCGCGAACTAGTTCTCACAGTGGGAAACCGAGTGTGTCTCCATTGTTCCAGCACCAACATCCATAATCGATCCAATAATTATGTTACATTCACGAACAATAAAACAATGCGGTGTTTTTTAAAAGTAATATAATACGTTTGATTTAATTGATACTTATATGTGGTATGTGACGACTCCATCGCTCGATAGATCGATGGCTTCTGCCTTTCTAACCGGCTTATGAGACCGCCCGAGAGAACTGCCCTGTCGACGCGATCGCGTCGTTTTGTTCGATTAGAAATGTCCAATTCAAAAATTTGTACTAGGTTTTTTGACTTTGACATTTCTAATCGCGCAAAACGACGCGATCGCGTCGAGACGATAGTGTACGTTCTAACCCCCTTAGTATATCCACGACTCGTGAGTCCAGTAGATATACACCCACGATTAGCCAAGGTACTAGGGCCCTGATGCAATAGGTGGCAATCCTATCGCCACTTCGGGCACATTCTAATCCCGGCCAATGTAATGCTTACTCAAAATCTGAAAAACATTTAATAAAGTTGCCCGACCTGGAAATTAAACCCGGGACTTCAAGCGATTAACTTAAAAGGCGACAGCCGTACCGTTTCTCTATAGAGACGAAATAAATGAATATCACATTATTTCTGTCACTATGATCACTGTGTTTTAATGAAGATAAACGAACGCACAAGACTTAAGAGTCTAGATCGGTTTACTATAGTTATTTAACCTCTTGGGTGTTTATAGGCAATGATATTTCTTTCTTAATCGAGTCGTGAATGAACTGTGTGTCTTGCTTGATCAAGTCACACAATACTATTGTATTTTTTGGCAAAATAATATGTAATGTTTTTGTTTAAATATCGATTTCCGCAAACGCCTGATTGTATTGATTAGCATATTTTTTATTACAAGGAATCCTCAAAGCTCTGGTCTATGTCGAGTTGGCGTTTCTCGCATCATCGCAATCTACTGGATGAATTCATACAAGAAACAATATCGTCATGCACATATCCCCGAAGGAGTAGGAATAATTTATATTCCCCGTATGGATTCGGGTCCTCTGTGTAGAATACACCAACTGCCTTCCTACCAGGCATCTCGTAAGGCGAGCATAAGTTAACTGGGTCACTACCAACATTAACAATGGTGGTAGAGTGCTGTGCAGCAACTCGCCCGGGTAGGGATCCACCACCTTTCTTATCCATGTCGCCATAATGACATTGTCGTGTACTGGCCCGGAGGGTAGGGTAGCTAACAAACTTGCACATAAGGTCTAACAGCTCGACCACAGGGCAGCGGTGCACCTGCAACATCTATGGTGTTTATAGGTCACGGTTGTCTCTTACGATCAGGAAACCCATGTGCCTGTTCGCTGTCTCATCCCATAAAAAAAACATGTTAATGTACCTACGATTTGCCAACGATATTAAACCCATTATCCAGTGTGAATTGTAGGAAAAAGTCATTTAAAACACCTAGAGGTTTCAAGTATCGTGAGCAAATTCACAGGCGAAGTCTAGTATAGAATAGTAACAATTGAAGCATAAACACAGCACATGTATTCAATGTACATCATTATAACGGTCCACGGGTATGTGTACGTAGTAATTATATGCGTTTACCGGCATTGAAGTATATAAAAAGTAAGCTAATTGAATTCAGATATATTTTTATTTGTTTTAATTAACATATAGTTAATTAATATTACCCGTTAGGGTTCCCTACCCAAAGGGTAACAACGGAAACCCATTACCTAAGACTATACTGTTCGTCTGTCTGTCTGCCACCAGGCTGTATTTCCTGAACCGTGATCGCTAGACAGTTGAAATTTGCCCAGATGATGAATTTCTATTTGCGCTACAACATACACTAAACGACAAAACAAGATAAATATTTAAGGGGCTCCCATAAGACAAACACAGTTATTGCCATTTTTATAGAAATAAAAAAATACCACGGAACCCTTCGTGTCCAAACTCGCACTCGGTCGGTTTTTTAGGATAGTCTATTATTCATATAGTACCTGGATGATCGAGCTCTGCTCAGTGTTTTATTTAATACTAGTACATCACATTTTTTTGGAATTGTATTTGACATAATTTACAATATTTTTCTTGTTTCTGTAGGGCTTCCAGGAACAGTTTTCTCACAAAAAGAAGGAACTCAAAAAAAAGTAAAGAAACAATCTGACTGAGTTTTGAACCCGGGTTTCAGCGTATTAAGGGGCCCGATTTCCCAGCTGAGCTATTCTAATTTTGCAAATAATGGCAAAATTTATCTTTGTATTGTAATTATGTAGGTTTTATTCCATGAAAACACGATTGATAAATGAAATCTGAAAATAAAACCCAGCTAGAATCGATTTATCGCCCCCGAAACCCCTATAAACAAAATTTCAATAAAATCATTTGAGCCGTTTTCGAAATCGCTGATATATATGTACAACAATTGCTCGTTTAAAGGTATTAGATTTATATCATCGTTCAATTTTAGATTAAGAAACTAGAAAAATTATATTCAACTAACTGATACAAACGTCAGTAACTTATACAATAAGTAGATAAAAATAAAATAAATATCGTTACGCCTATACTTTCAAACAAGTAGGCAGAGATAGATACCACGATTAACCGACGATATTGGATTCCATGTTTATGTGGCAAGTCCGTCGCCACGTCGCGTCGTGGACAAATCCAGAGTTTCCTTCCAATATCTTCCTTCACCGTAAGAGCACTCAGAACATGTACTTAAGTTAGAAAAACTCACTGGTACAGCGGGGTTCGAACCTGGACTACCGAAAATAGAAACCCGAATCGCATATCAGTAGTCCATCGAGGCTCCTATACAATAAATGAAGAATTATATATTCGATTGATGTTCGAATAAAGCGTATTTATGGAATATGTTATTTGCAATTATCTTATCAGTATAGGTAACTACACCAAGATTCACTTAAAGATTGATTTATTACTATGGCTTTTATTATGATGCATGATAAATATAAAACGTTCTATTACATAAAAATAGCTTTCCGCCCGCGACTTCTCCCGCGTAAATTATCAAAGGGTAGAATTTTTCTCGACTAATAATACTTATTGCGTAATATGTTCTTTTTAATGTAGCTGGTTGAAAAGTAGTCTATGTTTTTCATTATGTTTTAGTCCAGGTAAAAAGTATCCTCCGTCCGTCTCAAGGTCCTCCTACACCAAATTTTACCCAAATCGGTTCAAAAAACCCAAATCAAATCGTGTGAGTTACACCATATATAAGAACATCTGGACCAATTTTGAGGACTTTAGGACTTTTATATTTGTCTTGGACCGGAATAGGATAATAAAAAAAAAGAAAATTAAGAAAAATAAATCCGGTTAAGTGCGACTCGGACTCGGGCTTCGTAACATTTAAGGATGACTCCATCCACCTCTAAGTTTTTTATATATAAGAGGAGGCAAACGAGCAAGTGGATCTCCTGATGGTAAGTGATCACCGCCGCCTCGAACACTCGTAACATCAGGAGTAACACAGGTACGTTGCCGACCTTTAAGGAATAAGTACGCTCTTTTCTGTTTTTACTATATGTTGTAGTAGCGGCAACAAAAATACAGTAAATAGTTCAACTTTCTAGCTGTCACAGTTCTTGAGATACAGCCTGGTGACAAATAGACAGACTAATAGGGGGTCTTAGTAATAGAGTTCTGTTTTTACCCTTTGGGTAGGGGAACCTAAAATTGTTCGTCATGGGGCGGACGGAGCGAAGTTCGGGACAGCTAGTAGGTATGCATATACATAGGAAACTAAAGTTACACCATGTATAACCCAATAACGGCTTGACCAATTTTAATGATTTTAGGACTTTTGTATTTGTATTAGTAACTATTGAAAAAAAAAGAAAAAAATTTAAATGTCACCGGCCTGGCGGGAGGTAGGTAGTGCGCCGGAATATATATTTAAAAATAAATAAATCACAATCTTTTTGATATCTCACACTTACTTACCCACATATATCACGATAAATGTTCCGTAATGTAAAACTATAAGAAATCGAACCTGATCTCATAGGTCATGGAGAGCAAAAAGATGTTACGTAAAACTGTCTAACGATTGGTATTATAAAAAACATGTCCTGAGGCGGTATACTCTTAGGCATTAATCATGCTTTACAGAGGCGCATCTATTATTAATTCTTACTTATTGTGAGGCTGATCTCGTTGCTTTACCTATAGACACGCAACGTCTTGAGTGAAATGCGATTACACCATATAGTTAAACTAAGTTTAATTATAAGATTATTCCTATGGTAATTCTTTTCCCCGTTGTTGGCCTTCCTACCTGACAGCATAAGTTAATAGGATCCACCAATTCCTGCCGCCATAATGACTCTCCAGTCCGGAGGTTAGGGTATCCGGTAGACTTGCACACAAGGTCTATTAAGGTCCAACAGCCCGACCACAGGGCAGCGGCGCACCTACAACATCTGTGGTGTCTATAGGTCACGGTTGTCTTTTACCATCAGGTATCCAAGTGCCTGTTCGCTATAAAAAAGGTAAAAATTATTAAATTGCAGTTTAATCTCTTTTGAGATGAGTTAATCGCCTCTGTCAAGCGTAGTAGGATTCCGGTTTGACGAGGTTTGGTATTGAATTTGTGCCCGAAATTCCTGGGACTTAACAGCGTCGGCTAATCGTGGATACATTAGTGTACCTCTGTTTACCCCTTCGAGGATATGGGTTTAACGGTATTTTCTTATATTATTCACTACCTGTTGCCCGCAACTTCGTCTGCGTGGGTAACAATTATGTTATCACGTTACAAAATATGTCATGTCACAAAACCACGTGCAAATGTGTTTTCTTTAAGAAAATTCTGATAAATCCTATTCCTTGTCACTATCGGTAACTTTTGTTAAATAACTTAGCTGTTCGTATACTTTTATTTTGTATAGTTGATTAGTTTGTGCACTACCATTTTTCTTTTATAAATATGTTTTTTCTCTATCCTAGGTTAGCTGTAAGACATCTTTTGACATAGATAAGCTCGCCTTATGTACTCTTTGTTATATATATTTTTTATATTTGCTGTAATATCTCATGTGTACAATAAAGTGTTAAATAAATAAATAAATAAGTTTAAGTACAGTGTAAATTATATTGTATGCCAGCTGTGCCCGCGAATTCGTCCGTGATTTTATTCTATACATTAATAAAATAAAACTCTAAATTAAAAGTAGCGTAACACGTTCCTTACTATATTGGCGATCTGCCAGTGAAAGTCCTGTCAAAATCAGCCCAGCGGTTACGTAGATTAGCGGGTACAAATAGAAAGATATACAGATAGACAAATAATTGATCTAAAAAATGTTGTTTAGGTAGGTATATATTATATATTGTAAATATACAAATGCACTTAGTAAAAAGTGGTTGTTTTAATATTACATACATACAGAATTTTATTTATATGTAGAGATTTTTCATCGTTAGCGCTTGTCAACTTGAAATATAGACAGTGTTTATTTATTAGTTTATTGTAATTTCTTAAGCGCAGTAGGTATAACCTATACGTATAAAGTATTTGTTGGTTTAAAATAGTTTTTTAAGTAATACATTTAAACTATAACTCTGCTACTGATGCTTAAACGTGGTTTTAAATGTATTAATTTTGATGGTGAAATCAGTCCAACGGGACGTCAATAAAAATGACCTATAGTTATTATTTTGAAGCTAAATGTACTATCTGGAGACTAGACTCCTAACAACGACCAGTCCGCAATATTATCTCATTGGGCCGGTTGTCTCACTCTTACGAGGTCGGTTTGTTATATCGTTGTCCTTTTCAGAAAGAGTTAACAATACTATATATTCGGTTGTTGTTAAGATTAGAATCTCCTAATATTTTTTTAGCTTTATAATCATTATAGTGTCTTTATAAGAGTAGAAAGTGTTATCAATTACTAACTAATTAAGAATACGTTGGTATACTACGCTGTTTCAACGATCCGAAATTGGACTTCGCCTCTTAAAAAAAAGGATGCCATCTTTTCAGATATTGCGCAAATAAAAAAAAAACTCAAGTTTTAACTCATTAAGTCTAAAAAGCACTGTCTAAATACAAATATTTATCTAAATTATTAAATCTATTTTGGAGACAATAATGACATACAAATAAATAACGTATTGTTAATCGAGGGGTTAGCGAACACGTCTAATGTCCCCGACCAACTTTGAGGCTCGGGTTCGATTCCCGACGGAGGCAGACAGTTGTATGATGGGCATAGATCTATTTATTTCTGTAGGAGTTTATGGAATTTATTCTGGTATCTACTCAAGTATTTCTATGTATTACCATCGTTGCCTAAAACCCATAAATTGCTTACTTTGCGTTTAGATCAATTTGTGTAAATTGTCAAGAGATGTTATACTATAAGAGATGGTAGACTTGCACATACATTTTAACAGTCCGATCACCGACAGCATCGCACCTACAACATCTAAGGTGTCTATCCGTCAAAATAAAAGAAAAAAAGAAATTATACACAATAATTACAATACATTAAAGAAAATGTAGAGGTTTGTCTATACAAATAAATAAAATGGAGTGTCTTTATATAATATTAAAATAACAACTTTTTACTAAATTGATATGTACTTATTACCGCTTACAAGGTGCATAGTATAACAAAATATTATTTTTTGTAATTTTTGTTTGTTTGTTTGTACCCGCTAATCTCTAAGATTGATTTTGACGGGATTTTCACTAGCAGACAGCTGATTTAATAAGGAATGGCTGAGTCAACTTTTATTTTAGAAATGTATAAAATAAAATAATTAAATTAAAACGCCAACCAAGTCACGGGCCACATCGAGTTACCAATATAATTATTATAATAGTATGGGCAATGTCTATTTCATAAATCACACCTGCTATTAATCAATATAAATAAACGTTAATAATTCTTTGCCAACACATTATCTAATAACATGGAGAAACATGAAAAATATCTAAAATAACATGAGAAATGGCCGCCAATGTCAAAAGTCAATTTTAATACACGCTTGAACTAAAATGCAAATTTTGATCACCATTTATACAAATTTCGTTATCAGAAGTATATGGCAATACTACTGTACCATCTATTTCTTATTTTATTGACATTAAATGACAGAAAGGTCAATTTTTAATAATTGTATTATATATTTTTATACAATTATGAATGAATGTACAGGTTGTTTATTTATTATTCCGGAGTTATTTTTTATTGACATAAATATTTATCACATACGCTATACACTTATACATTTATTGACTCAGTGGCACTCACTGCTTGGTATTATGTCGGCGTTCACTGTTTCCCAAGATAAAATAAGAAATAATTCTCTCTCAAACAAGCAGACGAATTTCTGATGCCATCAAATTGACGTCACATATAAGTTTATCACCTCCTACTAAATCAAACTTGGACATCGGGCCTAACAATCCGGCCACAGGACAGCGATGCACCTACGACTAATCGTACTCTTTAGTCCACTGTTATGTCAGAAATCAGAAGAACCGTCTGCTTGTCCATTGCCTTATACATAAAAACCTTTTTAATGTTCACTGGAAGATAATAAGTTGGGAACCTTAGTGAAAGTGACAATACCAATTCGATTGTAGTTAATGACACTCGTAGAAGTAGTAAAGATATTTTCGAGAATATCTTACAATTTTGGCGCAATCTACATTTTTAGGTATCAATCAGCTGGAATACAAACAGATTGTATAAAACACTAATCCAAATTAATATTTAATCCAAATTAATTTAAACGTACCCACAGGATAAAAACTTATTGTAGATGACGGAGTTTGAACCTAGATAGCCAGAATGAAAGCCTGCATCGTTAACCACTGGACAACTAAGGCGCTATGTATAAATACAGGCCTATATATTTAAACGAATATTTAGTAACATTATAATATTCAAACATGTGAAAAATGTTTTATGTTGCCCATTTTTATTAACCTAGAAATATTTTTCGTTTAAAACTTCAATGTACGGACTTGACTCGTCTACATTTTTGTTATATTTAGTTAATATTAAGTACGTTTTTCAAGTTCGAATAAAAATATCATGCAACATAAGTAGTATCAGATCTAATATTTACTTCAAAATATATACGCTTGCCAAACGCACATTCTATATTTATTAAGTATTTACTTTTTTATATTTCTCATGAGTTTCTTGAACACTCTGTATATGAATATGTTTTTCATTAAACATTTAAGACACTCTGGGTGTCATTTTAATGGAATTTATTTTAATTAATATCTATTGAATATTCATGTAAATTTTAAAAAAGGTTAATATTAATATATGATAGTACGTCTTTTTATAGTGTAGATATTATTTGTTTCCATAATAAATTTATGGCCTCTCTGATCGAGTAGAGTCAGTGTCCAAATTCGATGTCAGACGCACGAGGTCCTGGATTTGTTTCTCGGGTAGAACAACTTGTTCTTATAAGTTTTTTTAGTTCATCTGAAAAACAAATGTTGCCTAAAATTGAATTTGTATCCGATATGACGACGGACTTGTCAACTTAGTATCGTTTATAATTGAAAATTCTATTTAAAAAATGTACAGCATGTCCAATAATAAAAGTTGTTTTTTGTCATGATGGTGCTACAAAAATCGAAACCGTTCGGCTATTTAAATAATACGAGAAAAATCACATATTATGTTTTACATTTAAAACATAAATAATTGTTTAATTTATATCACAAGTCGTCGACAGATGAATCCATTGTCTACAGAGCTGTGAATTAGAAGTCAATGAATAAATTTATTCGAAATACCTGGACCCCGAATTGAATCGGATGTGACCTGCGAGCTATGCGGATGACATTCATAACAAAGCTATCAAAGTTCAACCTTAACCTAAACTATTTCTGCATTTGTTCTCAAGCATTGAAGAAATGTCAGCCAAAGGCCGTACTTGCGAAGGCTTTATCCAAAAAGTCAAAGTTACTAAATATTCGTTTAAATATATAGGCCTGTATTTATACATAGCGCCTTAGTTGTCCAGTGGTTAACGATGCGGGGTTGCATTTTGGCTATCCAGGTTCAAACTCCTTCATTTACCAATAAGTTTTTCTAATAAGATCTCGTTTTTATCCTGTGAGTACCATAAAAAGTGACAATAATATTAATTTGGATTAGTAGTTTATGTATACCAGAACACCTGTGATTATCCGAGAAAAAGCATTTTAGAAAAGTTGCCCGACCTGGGAATTGAACCCGGGACCTTACGCAGCTAACGGTCTTAACAGAGGACAGCCATACTGTTGCACCAGATTTGTGTAGTCTCAAATGTCTTATATAGTTAATACTTAAAATTTAAAACAAAAAATTTATTTTCTTCTTTTTAGAGCATTATTATATATAAGTTTTTATTAAGTATAAAGTTTTTTTTTGCTTTTGTTGTCATTTTGTAGATAATGGTACGGAGCCCTTGGTGCACTAGTTCCACTCGCACTTGGCTGGTTTTATATGATATTTTTTTAAAGGGTGATTTGCTAGAGATCTTGCTGAAAATACGTTCGATCTTTTTGGTTCAATTTTTATATTGTTCTCTTGTTTGTATACTATAAAGAATTTATTAAGTTAATAGATATTTTGTGTATTTTAGTAACAAAGAAGACAAATGAAGCCATAACTGTATATAATATTTCGTCGTAGTTCATAGTATTACACTTTTTAGGTTAGCCTTGTGATCTTTGTTGAACCGTGTAATTGATTATTAAATTTGGTATTTAAACTACATAGGTACAATATCTAAGTCCAACATAACCTTTTCCTCATTAAAATGCATTTATTACTTAATAGATTAAAATATGTTTCACTCACAAATCTAAAGGTATCTAGAGCTTGCACTCCTAACCCCGACTTTTCCAGATGGGCTCACTTAGGAGACAATATAGCTGATAGATTATGTGCCAAAAATAGATTTAATACCTAACATAGACACTTTTTCCTTTAAAACACCAACTTGTACTATTCCATATTATTTATATTTTTCACTTTAGCCAACCGGTTTCACTTTTTACAGCATCATCAGGGTTTGTAAAACTAAACACAAATAAATTTAATTAAATCTACACATCGTTCAGTGATAGTCTGTTAGCTAATATATATATATTCGCTATACCTACATGGTGTACGTGCTCAAATTACAAGATAAGCACTAAAACACAAAATCCCAAACATTCCATTCCATTGAACACTATCCTAATTGGTATCACGGCCGCCATTATGACGTCGTGCAGTAGTTACGAAACAAAATATTTCTACTTTCCATATAAATATGTTCCTGGTATGTTCATTTGGGTGGATTACCCCTGAATGCTCTTTTAACTTCAGGACTTTTAACTTATTTTGTTTATATAACCTGGGACTATCTTAGACAATCCGTGTGTGGGCGTGAACCCTTTCAAATAATTTAAAAATTTTTATTACCTAACCTTTTCAAATCATACATAACAAAGAATGAAGCTATTGTCATGCTCTTAATAATGCATTCACTTTACTTCTGATTACTTATTGGCGATTACACAATATTTTATCTTTGCTGATGAGCGTGCAGCTTTGATCTGTTTTTGCGATACATCGATTACCGGTTGTCGGATGTCAGGTCACGAAAACCACGAACACATTAGCATTAGTCTACGGGAATCGTGTGGTAAAATACGAATGGTACCGAGAAATCCAAAACATTTTAAGGTCAAAGCGTAGATAATGTATCCGGATTCTTAAGACTAGAGATCGGGTTTATGTAGAAATTTTTCGGCATGTTTGAACAGAAGCTTCATATCCTAAATTCCACCAAGCTGATAACATCACCAGAAAAAGATACATGTCGTATTGATAGGTTCACAGCTATTAATACGATCTTTCTTATCTTTCTATGACAGAGAACAATTATTTCACTAACCTACTCTGTGGTGTAACGGTACAGGTGTCGCCTGTTAAGATCGTTAGCCACGTGGGGTCCCGGGTTCAATTCCCAGGTCG
>DVZL01004646.1:0-12720 GCA_018236625.1 Lasaia peninsularis | reverse complement strand
TAGGTAGGTAACTTTTTTCAACGACTTTTATATAATTTTTTTTTCCATTTTGTATGGAAAATGTTGGGTGTTTCTGATTTCTCCATACAAAACTTTAAATACGTTATAATTATGCATATTTTAAAAAGTATAAAACTCACTAAGATAGACTCTACCTTTTTTCAAGTCGGTTAAAATTAGTCTTGTGAACGCACCTGTTGTTCCTTTTTGTTATATCATTTTTGTTACGTCAGCAAAAAAATGTTACAAATCATAACAAAAATGAACAACTCCCCTAAGTTTACCTTTAAACCTTAAAATTTTGGGTTTAGTAAGAATTTCAATGAGTTTTTTTATAGTATAAGACAGAGAACAGGCACACGGGTCTCCTGATGGCAAGAAACAACCGCGGCCTATAGACACCATAGATGCTGCAGGTGCGCCGCTGCCCTGTGGTCGGGCTGTTAGACCTTATGTGCGAGTTGAAACTCCTTACATATCATTAATCGTCATAAATGAATCTCTTAAATGAATCACTAAAAGATATAACTTTTCACTTACCAGAGTACTTTTGGTAAATAACAAAAATGATTATGAGAAACTGTAAAATTCAATTCATGACACAAAAACACACGATCTCCCGTTTTACAAGCCGTGACTAAATAGCCGACACGTAATGGCTTCTAGCATCTGATTGGCTTTTTTAAAGAGTGAGCACTTGCATTAGATATTTATAAAATCTACCAAATTAAGTCACGACAAAAAGGAATACAAAAATGCCTAAATTTATGAACATATACCTATTTAGAGGCAAATATAGTATTATAAAATAAGGATAAAAAAATAATTTTACCCGCTAGGGATGAAAATTCATATTACATTTACTACAAAGCAATTAAATTTTTAGTAACTATTAGTAGTATTTTTATTCAGACGTTTTGGTAATGCTTGTCGTGAAGAGGACAAAATATTTCGTATGGAGAAAGGTCGGGTTGGGTGTAAAAATAGGACTATATTTATTAAATCTTGATAATAAGGTACATAAACCATATATATTTAGTTAGGTGATATATACAATAAGGTGTTAACTTATTGCTTTAGTTCAATGAATAGTTAATTTAATATCACGCCTGGACAAGTTTAAATGTGCAAATGGTCATTTTAAATAAATTCACCCCACTATAATACTTAGTTTGACTATAAGTTGAAACATTTAAAATTTTATGTTATGTATAATAATCTGAACAATTTTGTTGGACTGCACTAATAATAACAAGTCCGCCATCTTGAATGTTCCGCCATATTAGATTTAGAATGACGTCATCTAGTTTACCATGTCTTGTCATTCAAATTTTTAGCCCATACGGTTAAAGTAATCTGCCTTAAAATTGAGTATATAAAATGACATACATTACAAGTAAATAAAATCTTGTAAAAAATACCTGAAGAACTGGCAGTTTAGGTTCAACAACGACGACCGTAGAGTTGGCTGTGGCAACGGTACTCTCAACTTGCACTCTTAAAACGATGTGGTACCTAAAACCAAATGACTTTATTTTGATGTCTATTGCCAACTTGTCTTTCTTACCATTCGCATCACTACTACGAGGCGAATTTTAAAGGATTGTAGCTGTAATATATGAAACAAGATCTTAATTAGCATAATTTCCATGAGTTATATCAGAACGCACCGTCTAATATAATAAAGTTTTAGTTTTGTATAACCAGATAATGGCTGATACTATTATTTATATGTTATGATATGCTGCTGTAAGCTGTAAGCTGTGTGGACTTCGTCCGCGTTTTTATTTAATTATTTTATACATTTCTAAAATGAAAGTAGCCCAAGCCATTCCTTGTTAAATCAGTGAAGTCCCGTGAAAATGGGTCCAGCTGTTTCAAAGATTAGCGGGTACAAATAGACAGACAAACAAACAGAGAAATAGACAAAAATCTAAAAATTCTTATTTTGGTATATGAACTTTGTAAACATACATACATATGCACTTATTAAAAAGAGGTAATTTTAATATTTGCATAGATGTTATTAGAGTATTCTACAATACTCTAATAGGTACATCAAATTATTCTGTAACAAATCTCATTCGAAATCACTTTATCGATGTTATAAAATACTGACTGTCCGCCCGCGGCTTCGCCTGCGTGAATTATTTTAATAATACAAACAAATTTCAAATTGCAGTCAAATCGGTTCAGTGGTTTAGGTGTGAAAGCGTAACATACAGACAGACAGAGTTACTATCGCATTTATAATATTAGTTCGGATTGTATCTCTCAATTAATCTCATTAATTGAGAGATTAGAACCCTACGTGCGCGAGTCCGACTCTCACTTTGCCGGTTTTATTGATTTTAATTTTTTTGTCATCAAAATAAAATGACCCTAGCAGACGAATTGTGCAAATGACGATTTGGACTTTAGTTTTTAGTTTTCAACTATTTTACTATTTGTAAAAGTACCTCTCGGACGAACAATGGATATTTCAAATTTTTCGAATATAATAAATTAAAGCCGTCGACGAAACAAAACATTGCAATATTTTCATTTTTGAATAAAATTTTAAGAGGTTATTGTTTGCTTTTGTCGTCCAGTCGGCCGATGGCATTCGACTTGTGCTGGCTATTATTATATTTTTTTATCTACCACTGCACGAAAACAATGGCAGATAAATGACTTATTTTGTCGTAAATAACGTGAAACAAAAAAATATCACCATGCATATTGTTGTTTTATAATTTGGAACCTAGGACAGCTGAAAGTTACACATTTAGCTAAATATATAGAAACACCGTTTCTAGATAATTATTACATAAATCTATACAAAAAATTGAGTGTCTGTATGTAATAAATAACCGTTTTTTACTAAGTGCATATTATACTTACAAGGTACATGTACCAAAACAACATTTTTTAGAACTTTTGTCGGTCTGTCTGTTTGTACCCGCTAAACTTTGAAACGGCTGGATCGATTTTGACGGGACTTTCACAGGCAGGTAGCTAATGTAACAAGGAACGGCTTAGGCAACTTTTATGTTAAAATTTTATTTCAGAAATGTATAAAATAAATTAATTTAATAAAAAAGCGGGCGAAATCGCGAACATAGCTAGTTTATAAATTTAAAAAAAATGTAAAAATAGCTATATTACCGAAAAGTTAGGCAGAGGTGCCTTATGCACCTACGATTATCCAAAGATAGTCCATGTGGTTGGTCCGCCAAGAAAAGTTTTTCAGATAAACTGAAAATACTTATAGAACAAGTCACCTTGGAATATCTGGGAACTGAACCCAAGACCTCGTGGGTCAAAATTCGACACCGACTACGCTCGACTAGAAAAGGGTAGTGTGTTCAAATTCAACCTAATCTAGGAATGCACATGGTTTCATTCTGGATTGCAGAGGCCTACTTCGATCAACGTTAGTGTTCGCTACTATTATGTGCCGATCTGGGATTGGAAACAAATTTACCTGAAACTAAAGTTGAGTTTCCATCCATTCCATAAAGCCATAATGTATGAGTTGTCGTGTCCTTTTTTGTGTCATTAAAATCATATAAAGACAGTTGACAGCTTTTTTTGCATTGAATAGGTTCCAAAGCGATTGGACCGATTTAGAAAATTCCATATTGTCCCTGATGAAATTAGGTGATAAAGTTTTATTCAATCCGCGCGCAAAACTGTGGCCGGTCACTAGTATGTCATAAAAAACTATGATTTCTCGTACTATACCAAATTGGCAATCGCTTGATAAGACTTAAAAAAATTTAAAAAAAAAGTTACTTACTCACCGATGTGAGGAATACCCTTCGAGAAATTATAATATAATTGGTGTTGCTCTTCTATAAAATCACATTTTTTATCTGTATCGTAGCAAGTCCATTGATACTGAAGAAAAATAAGCACTTAGAACATTAGAAACCAAATTTGACAGTAAAATAAAATAATGGCCGCAAATTAAATTCAGAATAATTCAAGTTAGATCTTTTTTAATATTTGATTATTTGGTTGGCAGCTGCCATTAGTCAAGTTTAATTACAACATTAATACAATTATAATCTGTATCAAGTTTAAAATAGACATAAGTTGTCATAGTCAGTTATAGGTAGGCAGTATTAGGTACAGCGGTGGCATTATTGCCTAACCTCAACTGGTGAGATCTAGCGGCATCGAAATATACCATGACACATTAATTCTTCTTGACTGTTGCACTTGTATACTTTACCTAAACAAAATTATACAAAATGTCGCTAGAATTTACTAGTTAATTCTCTACTACACACTCTGTAAATGAAATTCAATAATTATGAAAAAACTGCGTCAATTTTTTTAGCTCGATCCCGCCAAAACTGGGCTTTATAGTGTATTATCTATGTATTAAAGTGTAAAAATATAATGTGTATATCCAGATAATAAAAATAAAAAATGAGTACTATTTTTGAATTTTAAAATTATCTTCGAATATTTTTTTTTAAAGTGAGCAGTTCTTTAAATTATACTTGTGTGTAAATAAGATTGAATTATTACTGGCAACTTAATTTGCAAAACATTATTCAGTGGTGACTTAGCAATTTTAGCCACCCTAGACCATGTAATACAATCCGTCCCTTCCTCAGGGAAGGGGTTAACTTTTTCGTGGGGTCTACATTGTGTTGTTTAATGTTTTTTTTGCCACTCATTAATGACTTTGACCTATCTTTTTAATGCCTTAATGCAACGATGTGATATTATCCTTGCAATACCTACTTACTTCTATCGAGTCATTAAAGTTATCAGAATCTTCAATATAGGCTTCTAGAATAAACGGGTAACTCTTGGTTATTATAAGCCTATCTACATTGATGTGAATTGATAAACCCCGATGCCGTACAGAGACTGTCAGTTCAACCTGCAATTTGTATAAAAATAAGTACGTAAATTAATTAATTATTATAAATCATTCCCATGACGCTCGAGTGACTACACATTTAACTTACTGGGCTCCCCTATCATTACTGTAGTCTCTGCGGTCTAGTTTAGTCGGTGTCCAACTTTAATACACGAGGATTCGGAAGTGATTCCTGGTTAAGACAACTTGTTCTTTGAGTTCTTTCATTTTGTCTGAAAACATAACGCTGTCACACCATGTGGCCTTATATCGTCGGCTAATTGTAGGTGCATAAGTTGTACCTCTGCCTATGCTTACGGGGATATATGCATGACGATATCTATTTTTTTCATGTTTGGAAATATGGTGTACAAGAAAGTTTAAATAAACAAAACTTACTGTTTTTATTTTTTATAGCATCATCAAGGTCTGCTATTATGGTTACTAAAACATTTTTAGTAAAATAATCTAAAAAGAAAGGCTTCTTTATATATATTTTAAAGAAAAATGCATTAGAAGTATAAAATGTAAGAACAAAGTATCACAAGAGAGTTAAATACAATCTCGCTAAGTGAATTCCCGCGTTTTTCACAATCTTTTAAGAAACATCCGCCTTTATGGAGATAACTGAGTAAGCGTTTGAGCGTTACCTTGATATTTTTGTTATACTAAATGGATATTTAAAGTTAAACTAAATTTTTTAGGGTTCCGTACCCATAGAGTAAAAACTTGGACCCTATTACTAAGATACCGCTGTCCACCTAGACAGACGTCTGTCCGTCTGTCTGTCGTCAGGCTATGTCTCATATACTGTGATAGAAAGAAAGTGAAATCTTTACAGATAAATTATTGGGATATTTCTATTGCTGCTTTAATAACAAAACACCTAGGTGACTAAATTTGGCTTGGTAGTTCTTTTTGGTCAGTGCAATAAGGTTACTTAAAAAAATTGCCATCTGACGGTAACTTTACGAAACCGGAGTCGGTACTATTTTACACCAAGCGCTACCGACATAGTTATCTAGATGAACTCCATAGGTTACTAGATTGCTGTCTTATAATAATAAAAATCCCAAACATGTGCGAGTCGGATTCGCGCAAGAAGAGTTCCGTTAACCCGTACCATAACTATCAAGTATAAAAAACGAAAGAAATGGTCGGCGATTAAATTAAAAAAGATCACTCATTGAATTCGAAATTACTAGATCTGTTGAGCTGACTGTCAGTTTAGTGTTGAACTAGACGACCTATAGATACCTGTGTTATGTACTCCCGATCGCTTTCCCTGACCACTAGACATTGAACACGGTAATCCCGACCTGGCTTTAAGATATACGGTGGTATGTCCAACCTAGAGCCCATGGTCGTGGACACGTTGACATCGTGTTTGGTTGTAAGGCTGTATACAGTCCACATAAACTGAAAAATCATTAAAAAAACTAAAATAAAGATAGAGATTGATACCTTGTTAATTCCTGACGCTACAACGTCGAAGTTAAAAATTTTGGCACATCCTCTGATATAATAAGTTAAAAGGCAAAACAAACTTTTTAGAAAACTAAACGTGTATACAAAATTTCAGCTTAATCGGATGAAGCTAACTACTTAAAAAATTGAATTCTAAGATTCCACCCGAACATACCTACTTACATACAATGTAAGTTGAATAAAAGCATTTAAAAAGTAACATTACTTTATTAAAAATTCGGAGATAAACCTGCTTGTTTTTTTTACGAATTTTCTCAGTTGGAGGACGCGTTACTGCTTATAATATGGTCTATAAAAAATGAATTATTTTGTGTTCTATTCTAATAGCTACTAAAGCCAATGACTTACCACATAGTCTTGTGTAGGGGTACAAGTAGTAACCACAGCTTCAACAATATACTCCATATCAGCGTATACGACCTCTGCCCCGAGTAAGTAAACTGAGAAGAGATTGCTTTGGCCTTCCAAGTTCTCTAATTTATGGCTTCCCACACTATTGTCTATGGTAAAAGCCTTGGTCAGGCCAGTTCCATCTTTAAATGATTTTCCGGTCACATTGAACACGTATATGACTCCGTTTAGTAACTATAAAGAGGTTTCTATGAGAAGTATATTTATGTTATACTTTAAAGAAGCAAACATGAAGCCAGGTATTCCGATGTATAGATACTAAATAATGATAATCTGAATAGAAATAAATTGTATAAATATAGGATTTTTATGGTATAAGACAACGAACATGCACACGGGTCTCCTGATGGCAAGATAAGCGTCGCCTATAGACACCATATATGTTGTAGGTGGCGGTGGATCCTTATTCAGACAAGCAGCTGCACAGCACTCTACTATCAGCGGTTATGTTGGAAGTGATTCAGTGTAGGTTAACTGGGTCGGTTCCAACCCGCACACGTTGGCTCTCCTCGTACGAGCTGCCTGGCAGGAATGCAGTTGGTCTAGTCTACACAGAGAGCCAGGACCAAATTTAAGTAATTTGTTACTTTTTAGTAATTAGTTATAGAACCAAACGCAGTCGTTTCAGTGTTTGACAATAAATATTATCAATGACATGTTAGCTGTTAAGTTCTCTCCACTGTATGATTTACATTGAGCATAGAAAATACTACATCATCATATACAAAATATACATACAAACTTTTCCAATATTTACGCCCATATCCCTGTACTGGTAGGCAGAGATATGGGTAAGAAGAGGTACATATGCACCCACGATTAGCCGACAATAGTAGAGCCCATAATGTGATAGGTGGCAAGTCCGTCACCATATTGGACACAAATCCCTGGTTTTACCTTCACCGTAAGAGCGATCAGAAAATGTCTTAAATTATAAAAACTCAACTACTTCAAATCCCGCCCCGTACCAATGTACATGGCGGAATTTAAACTTGACCTATCGAAATGGAAGTTCGAAGTGCGTACCACTGGGTCATTAAAGCTGAATAAAATAATAAATTGATAGGTATAAATCAGTATTAATACACCAAATATACTTACAAGATCATTTGTCAAGAATGAATGTGAAATTAAAAAATCTTTACAATAATTTTTAAAATATTTGGCATGGACATAAGCTGCGTTTATTAGTCAAGTTTATTTAATTTGAATTAAGTTCAAAATAGTTAAGTCATATCTTAGGAAAGCAGTGTCATGCTCCTAAGCTCACGATTGAGATTTAGTGGCGTTGAGAAAATACACGATACACTATTATTTTCATGAATACAATCAGACAATCAAAGTCGTATAAAATGCCACAAAAATCGACTAATTTTACTCAATTTGCGTCCATTTTTTCTGTCATTCCCTCCTTCTTGTACTTTGAATTTGGAATAATATATTTTTTTAATATTATCTACTTTCGACGATCTAACATGCCAGTAACAAAATCAAACGACTAAAACCTTTTTCATATAAGTATGTTAGTTTTTATAACATAAAGATGTACCAACCGGTATTTTTTTAAATACTTAATGACACTTACGTCATCGTGGTCTATGATGTACACATACGGTTCGGGTTGTACTTCATTGAGTTTCTTCTGTAAATTTCTAATCGATTGCCATAGCATCAGTGTGAAACGTTGTGTAGGCGCAGGGAGGGGAGACCAACCAACATCAAATGTAATCAACAAGGCATCCACAGCTTTTATACTGAAATATTTTACTTATAAATTTATGTATTCATAAATATCAATGTAATAAAAGGACAGAATTTAAGTTTATATTTGGAGCTACCTTTTCCCGACAGCCTCTCGCTAATAAGTAGTTCTTCTCTAACACAGTCAGGTAGCAAAATAGCATACATACCTCAGTAGTTTCAGCGTCAATTACGGCCAGGATACAGACAGACAGACAAAAATTATAAAAATGCGAAAAATGTGTTTGTCCATTTTTATTGGCTTGGACAATTTTTTATTAAATATATTCAATGTACAGTGTACACATATTAGAAATACTTAATAAACTTATCAACGCAAAACATTTTTTTGAAACTCTAGTGAGGTTATTCGCAAATTATAGAAAGAAAAAAATTTTTTTTTTGGTTTTCAAATTTATTATACAAGTATTAAAGTGTTTAAAAATATGGTAGAGAAACTTTTTGAAGGTAAGGAACACATGTCACCTGTAAACATTTGAGATGTTAATGGTGCATTACAAAAGTCCTTCATAGCTGAAAATAAGTATGTATGTAAGAAAAAATATTTCGTTATATGTAATATGGGTAAGCACTTACGTTATTACTGAATTGTTAGGCTTCTCGACAAGTAAGGTTTCATCTTTCGGGCAAATAAACAGTGGAGCTAAAATGCGGAAATGCGGAAAACTTCTAACCTGAAAATTAGGATATACATAGTTTGTTTTCCCCGTATTGATGCGGGTGACTTGTCTAGAATAGATCATCTGGTTTCCTGTGAGACAGAATAAAAGACAAGCATATGTTAACTGGGTCACTGCCAACGAGACCAGCTGTCGTAGTACTGTGCAGCAACTTGCCCGGATCGAGATTCATTCAATAATCTCACCGTCATAATGACATTGTCTTATTCCGGTGGGTATGGTAGTAGACTGGCACATCAGGTCCAAACTGGCCATAGAATAGCGACGAACCTGTAACTATCTATCTTTCTAGGGCGTATCCGTGTTTCAATCGAGTAGATTTGTGGTTGAAAATTCCAAAGCCGGATGAAACTAAAAACAATAATCACGGCCACTTGTGGATCTACTATTAGACAATATTAGCTCCCATGATGGTTACAGGTATCGCACGGGTATACTATACATATTATATACATAAAAACCTCCCTCTTTAATCACTACTAAAAACCGCACCACAATCCGTTGCTTAGTTTTAAGGATTTAAGCATACATAGGGACAAACAGAGAAAGTGATTTTGTTTTATAATATGTAGTGATATTTTATTCTTGAGAAAATAAGTAATGTCTGAGTATCCTGGGATCTTGCTCTATTAGAATTAAGACTAGTCACATACACATCTCGTATTTAATGTGACATATTTTTATTATTAATTATTCTTATAATAATAATTAGCTATAATAGTTATCAATTGTGAGCATTACAAAATATTGAATTAATTAATTAACTTAATTAAAAGCAATGTATTTTTCTGTTCGCCCGTCATGGACTATGTTCAGTTTACAAGTCGAAATTCTGACGTAATTAAAAAAGCTACGGTCAATAATTCCGTATGAATTCAGGTCAACCCTTATCTATGCTATAATTTCCGGTGGCGTTTTTACACGCACCCGTTAAATTAACATTTTAAACAAAGGCTTTTATTAATACATTTCAAGGCCTTGGAATTTGCAGTCCGTCATATTCATTGGAATACATTTTAAGGTTCCGTACCCAAGGGTGAAAACGGAACCCTATTACTAAGACTCTTCCGTCTGTCTGTCTGTCATCAGGCTGTATCTCAAGAACCGTGATAGTTAGAAAGTTGAAATTTTATCGATTATATATTTTAGCTATTATACCAAAAATTGAATAAAGTTAAAATTTAAAAGGGGCTCCTATAAAAATAAATAAAAATAACTTTTTTGCGGATTTTTAGATAATGGTACGGTAAACTTTATGCGCGAGTCCTACTCGCACTTGGCCGGTTTTATACTGAAAACTTTGTATACATGAATATTCAAATAATTAATTTATATATTTTTATTTCTGTAGAAATATATCTTAAAACCAACATGAGTATATAAACGACGACATAGATTATAAAATTCACAATGGATATTTACAATTAATATTTTACTGTTTTTTTGTGCAATAATTTTCAATGTACTCTTAACTGGCTGGTTCACCAGTAAATACTATAAAATTTGTAAATGGAACAAACAAATAAGCTTGAAGATTTTTACGTGTTTTCCTAACGAGCTCTCTGGTGTGGGTAAAGAGGATCTTTAGTATCACTGTTTCTAAGTATTCTTTAACATAACCTTCGGAGTTTTATTTCCATTTTCACAAAAGATCCTTGTTGAAAAAGTCATTAGTCCTATTAACGTGAAATTCCTTTTCTTGTTATTATTCCAAGATAAAAAAAATTAGGCAAAGAGAACATACAGAATTATAAATTAATTCAAAATTATAACAAAAGCTTAATTATGATTCCTTATTTGAAATAACAAGTAACGTAATACCTCAAATACTATCTAAGAACAGTACTAAAGAGGTTTTTCTTTTTTTCCTTTTTTTATTATTATGATAAAGTCTTACCGATAAAAAGGCGCAGATTAAAAATATAATGTGTGATATATTCATAATGAACTATATTGTTTTATAACTAACAATACGTCCACAACAAAGAGGACATTATAATGAATATTGAATTTTAATGTTAATACGCGACATAGCGTGTCCAACTTGAATTACATTTATAATAATGGATCATGTTCAGTTAAAATACGTTATTACTGTAACTGTAAAATAATTTATACAATTAAATAAACTCATGGTAGTTGAAAACAAACTATAACGAAAACATACGTTCCTAATGTTCGGAAACTTTATAAGAATAAACCTTTTATTATAAAATCTGTAATAACCATAAAGCTAAACATACTATCTGGAGATTACACTCCGAACAACGAGCTGTCCGAAATACCTATTCTTACAGGGCTATAATAGGACCAACACGGGATAATTGAACTCCTTGATTACATTGTACACGAAAAACATTACAAATTACACAAACGATATATAAAATCAATTAAACATCTATAGAACTATTACATCTATAGAAATGACATCCGTAATGAACCTAGGATCGCTAGTCTATATAAACAAATAAAATTAGATTGTCTGTATGTAATATTATAATAACCAATTTTACTTAATGCATATGTATCTTTACAAAGTTAAAGACATATTATATCAAAATATATATTTTTAATTTTTCGTCTGTCTGTCTGTTTATACCCGCTAATCTCTGAAACATCTGGAACGATTTTGACGGAACTTTCACTGGCAGACAGCTGATCTAATAAGGAACGACTTAAGCAACATATATTTTAGAAATGTATAAATTATAACATTTAAATAAAAACGCGGACGAAGTCGCGAACACCTAGCTGTGTACCAAAATATACACAAAGGTGGCCTTATCATGTTAGCGATATCTTCCAGGCAAACTCATGGAACAAATGTCAATGAAATATTGTACAAAGGTGCTCTAAACCTATAAGTTACGTCATATACCTACTAATAAATTATTAGTAGTATAATAATTTAGTAATAAATTATCACAGGGGATAGTTGGCGTATCGCTATTTATATAAAACACAACGATAATTTCCCTTATAAAATTTCGAAAGCGTAATAATGCTGGGGAGATAATACGGATTATATGGGATTTTGGCGAGTATTTGCGATTTAACGAGCGATATGATTGCGCTGCCGTCATTCCCAGAAATAATTACAAGCTTATCCTTTAATATTTATTAGTTTTTTGTTTTCAATAATAAAACTTTTAATTCTCAACTTTAATTTGCTTATTGTTTAAGCGGCACCTTACTGTGAAACTTTAAGACAATACTAAACTTTTTTCGAATAGCGTTTAGCGCGATCTATTGTCAAATTTAAAAAATAACACCTACCTGTATAAGTTTAAATTAATTTTAAAACACGAAATCCAAAATACGAAATTTCTATAAAATCCGTAGAGCCGTTTTGAATAGACCATTTATACAATTATATAATATTATACATATATAATAATTATTTTATATATAATTAGCCGGTGAACTTCGTTTCACTGGATATATGAACATCAATCAAACGTTTGACAGGTAAGAACAGTTTGTTTGGGAAAATTAAATTGTCGTTTTTAGTATTTTCCT
>DVZL01004645.1:0-12720 GCA_018236625.1 Lasaia peninsularis | reverse complement strand
CGAGCATTCAAATATCTGCCCATGTAGAGCTTGCTGTGCATTACCACGAGTTTCACAAAATTATTTGTTCGTACTCTAAATTACTAAAATGCTGGTGGCTAACAGGATTGGCCCTGGATGGCATCTTTAAAATCATAAAGTAATGTCTAACATAAACATGACGAAACAGACAGTAAATCATAGCAACGATTAAGTAAAAACGACATGATTAATGAAAATTGTATTAAATAAATTATAATTTATAAACACAAGTGTTTACGTGCGGTCACACGAATCCAGAAGGCATATGAACACGGCAAATTTTATTTATTTGTGTAAATTATCTAACAGGCGAAGTAGTAATCACTTTCTTACATTAAAAGCTTAGAAAGTTTAAAAGCAGATATTTTTTCTTATGGTGAAATTGATTTATCATGTATAATTTCAGCAAAACGAGGTTGCAACTACGACTCACCCTATCAAAAAGTAATTAAATGTCATGTAGAGTCAATATTTGAAATCCACACGCCAAACTCTACAAGTCTTAACTTCCAAAAATTCTAGATTATATTATATCGAATAGCTTGTTGGGTGATTAAACATATAAAACCCTGGCGCAGTCCATTCAGGAGGTTCGTATTCGATTTCCAACAGGGATATTGTGTGATTTTTCCCCGTGTTGGTCCGGGTCCTCTATGTAGAATAGACCATCTGCCTTCCAACCAAGCAGTTCGTAAGAGGCGAGCTTGGATGAACCGGGTCACCTCCAACAGCTCTTCCAAGAGCAGCTCATCCGGGTACGGCTCTACCGCCTTACCGATTCCTGCCGCCATAATGATATTGTCGTCTCCGGAAGGTAGGCTAGCCGGTAGACTTGCACATACATTCGCTTCGCTGTCTTAATCCATAAATGAAAATAAATAACATCTGTATTTCTGAGTAAAATGAGCTTTATATTCTCTTAGTGACATGGCTGTACGTTAATGTATAAAAGTCGGACATCGACCAGTCAGAAGACTTATCCGATTCCCTACAGGGAAAGGCATTTGTGTGATGAACCTTCTGCAACCACCTTACTACTTCTGATCGGCAAAATGACATCGTCGTATATGTGCGTATACGGTCTAATAACTTCAGATAGTGATGCACCTACAACTCTATAATGTCTATAGGCCACGGTTGTCTCTTACCATCATGAGTCCCGTGTACTTGTTCGATGTCTTATTCCAAAAGCATAGATCTGTATTTATGAGTGAACACTCTCTCAGTGACCTTAGTGGTTCACGGTACTGCGGCGACTCAGACCTCGTGCATGTTTGACAATGCGATGCTTTTTAGCCACCAGTTAATCTAAATATTTTAATAATTGACGAAGCAATTCGTGTTCAGATGACTCCGGGCCGCGAGAGACATTTTGAATGTAAATTAACGCACCAACCAACGACCGTTACACTCGTCTATTACCACTGAATTATATTATGCTAGCTTTCCGCGCGCAGCTCCGCCCGTGTGAATAATTATCAAATGGTAGATTTTTTCCGAATTCTAATTCTCACCGTCAAAATATAATGTCTTTTTAATTTTATATTCTATATAACTGTAAATTTTCATCCAGAACTGTCCGATTGTTTTTCGTGAAAGAGTAACAAATATCCATACATACATATTATATTCATACACACTTTTTACACAATTAGAAGGACTATATTATGTTATAGAAACACCTACCTGCTATCTGGATAAACGGGACCCTAATACTGAGACTCCGCTGTCCGTCTGTCAGTCTGTCACCAGGCTGTAAAGATATACGGTAGCTGAAGAGTTGAAATTTTCACAGATGATTATGATGATGATAGTCTGTTGGTATTCTGTAATGGCATGGAACTCTGAATGAGCGGTTCCGACTCGCACTTGACCAGTATTTTGTTTGAATAGTATCAACTTTTGAAAGTTGCGAAAAATAAATGCGTCCTAAACTTTTTCCTTTTAATAACAGCTTATAAAGGCTGATGTTTTTTGTGTAACATTTTGTATTATAAAAAATAATGTCGATCTTCATCGTATTAAGAATAAGCGCTGACTCATAATCGCCGGACATTTATTAAATGTTTAAGAAAATAAGTCTTTATACAGGGTGATGTATTTATTGTACATAATGATTAGGCTCTGACAATGACTGATGGTCCCTTTTAATGGTACAAAGGGAAAATAAAATTTCATAAATGTGGCATTTTAGGGCAAAGTTTCTACGCCATTTAGTTACGGCGTAATGAATGCTGTTCATTATTTACTTTTAAGTATACGTTGACCATGATTTTATTTATTTACTGGCTTTTCGCCCGCGGTTTCGCCCGCGCTAATTATATCAAAATTATAATAACATTGCAACTTTCAATTCTTATTGTGTTCTTGTTGTGTTAATTACACTATTAATGACTCAAGAATGGCTGAACTGATTTAGCCAGAACCAGGAGTTCCGTTCCGTTTTGGTGAAATTTTGTGTGTATATCGGGTAGGTCTGAGAATCGGTCAATAGTGAATCATCTAAGTGCTATTGTAAATACGTAATATACATTTTAGTTAATTTTTATTTTGTTAGATCCACTTATGATTTAACTTTTTAAATTAATGAATTATGTCGTTGTTAACCATATTTGTAATTAACTTTAATGCACCACCCATGTTTATTTTGTCTCCACTACCCAGGGTAAACTGGGAGAAAATGCTTATTGGCATTAAGTTCGCCTTTTGTACATAATAAGGTGCAATAAAGAATTTAAACAAAATAAATAAATAAATAAATTTTTGAAAAATAATATCTTGTTTTTCAAAAAAAAATTGTTTTATTAACTTTAAAAAAATTGGTGAACCAATTGCCATAATAGTTTTAATAATTCAACTTCAATTACATTAAGACGTATTCAATTTAGAGAGTTAATTTTTTGTTATTTTTTAAAATTTCAAAAAGTTGTGAACTTCTAAACCTATTTGCCGAAAAGTATCATCATAATCGATTTCGAATTAACTTCCTAATTTGGTTAAAAACTAAAGAAAAGTACCTAATCAGAGTTCTTAGTCTGTAAAGACCTTCAGTCTGTCAAAAAATTAAAAAACATATACTTACAACTAATCTGGGCCAATACGAAACAAGAAAATTAGCTCTAAATATTTTCCCATCAACCTCGGTCAACTGGATTGGTCGGATAACTTCCGTAAACCGCGCTGATTGGGCCAGCTTTATCAACGATATGTCAAAGTTGGGGTCTCCATGCACGTACAGGGGATGGATTTCTATCCCTTTCAATCGTATTGAATGTCCACCTTTCTTACAGTTTACAGTTCCCATTCGAACTTTATAAAATCTTATTGATTCTCGAACGCTGCAAAAGTTCATCTATGCATAATATAAATATGAATGTATGTTTATTTGTTTGTCCTTTTGTTTACTATGGAGTATATTTTGGTATAATTTATGTGTGTAGTAGTCATATAGGCTACTTTTTATATGATATCTAAATATCCCATATAGATGTAGCAGAAAAGTAAAATACTTTAACATGCAGGCATAGCGGTGGGTAACATATTATAAGATAAGCTGCTAGCTTAGAACTCAATATTGATCTAAACACGCAAACCAGACATTGTTGCATTATGTTTTTACTATATGTTAATAAACTCATTGGAGCGCGATCGTATTGTAATAAATACACAATGTATTTTTTTTTTAATTTTTATGGCTTCAGACATCAATCCTTTACAGCCTGTAAAAATTGTGTGCATTAATCGGACATCCTATATAAACTGAACGGATTTTTTTCCGGACGGACAATACTCGTTAAGTTTCCATTACGCATAAGTGACTATAAAACACTGCGGGTAAATAAATAATTAGATTGTGTCAAAAATATAAAATATTCATTTGACCGCCTCGTTGGCCGAATGGCTAGCATACACGCCTAACCGCATCGACTAACCGTGAGGTTTGGGGTCGATTCCCGACGGGACAGACATTTGTGTGATGAACGTAGACGTTTGTATTTCCGGGTTTGGGTGTTTATTAAACTTATTCTGGTATCTATTTAAGTATTTCTATATTGTATTAGTATCGTTGAGTAACACTCATAACACAAGCATGTAATTTGCTTACTTTGGGGTTAGATCAATTTGTTTAAATTGTCCTGTAATATTTATTTATTATTTATTTATTTATTATTCATACTTGAAAAATGGTTCCGCAACACTTAGTATCCATTTCTTGTGTACCAGGGCCCCAGAAGCGTAGTGGGAGTTTTTGTGCTGTATGGAAACTGTATAGGCATAAGTAGACAGTGACTTCTTTTCTTTGAGATCCGTTTTATTCTTAGCAACCTTTTCAGATGTTTTTCTTTTCTTGTGAATCCTTTTTATGGGTAATTTAGTAGCTGAAATAAGACAATTAATAATGTTAATTAATTTAGTGCCAGAATACAATATTATACTAACAATACTAGCTGCTGTTCTGCTGAACTTCGTACTGCGCGCACTTTGGGGTGTAAAAAATAGAGGGGTATAAAAATAGATGTTGGCTGAATACGCACACAAAAAAATTAAAGTTTATAATTTTTTTTATGATATTGGAAGGCGAACAAGTAGACGGATACACCTCATCTATAGACACCAAAGATGGAAATGGTGCGTTGCCAACCTGAGGCTGGGATGGTAAGTCTTTTGCATGAGAAAGTTTACCGGCTACCAAACTCCAAACCAGAACACGACAATGACGAGTACATGGCGAGCTTCGCTATAACCATAAAACCAGAATAAAATAAATATTTAATGGGTATAAATATTTAAACTTGATTTTTTGCCGTTTTTACTGCTAATGGTACGGAATCCTTTGTACATGAGTCGGACTCCCACTTGGCCGAATTTATGTACAAAATTTTCGAACTAGCACTTTGGTTTGAAAATTTCATTTCTCGTAGCCATCTTAAGTAACCGCATTAAAAATAAGTTAAAAGGCAAAAAAAGCTTTTTTGAAAAAGCTTTTATTATTTTCCGAGTTGCTCTCAAAGAGCCCTTTCATTTAATACCCATATTGTATATAAACAACTATTCCGCCATCATGGTTGGTCCGCCGTTTTGGATTTAGAATTATGTCATCCAAACTAAACGTGTATACAAAATTTCAGCTTAATCGGGTGAAGATATCTACTTCAAAATGGAATTCTAAGATTCCACCCGAACATACATACTTACATGCATACAATGTAAGTTAAATAAAAGCTTTTAATATCTGATACTCACATAATATGTCTTTGTTAATATTTTTGTAAGAATCATTGCGATATCTCTTCGGGGGTTTTAAATTGCTACTATAGTTATATACTTCCTTACTATCCGAATCTATAGATGCACTCGCTATACTATCCCCTTCCATTTCGTAATCTTCTGACGCCACTTTTACTATTAATATCAACACTATTAATTTTTTTAAAGAATTCATTCTAAATTCAATATTCAAAAATACTTTTTTTTTATATCGAATCAAGTTTATGACATTTATACTTAGTATATTTAACCTTTATACTCGTATACACAAAGAGAACGTTCAAGAAGATGAAAGGATTTTATGTTTCTAAATGTAATTGACATTTTTTAATAGTTTTTGTAAAATTTCCTTTGTAACAAAGAACAGGTGCTTATCTTGTTTTTAAATGAACAATGAGAAAGATAAAAGGAACAATGGGATGTAAGTTCAGTTTTGGTCTTTTATGTCAGCTAAATGTCGATATGACGACGCACTTGCCACCTGACACATCATGGTACCAAATATCGTAGGCTAATAATAGGTGCATAAGTATGTACCTCTGTCTACTCCTTCAAGGATATGGGTGAGATGACATTTATTATTTTTTTTAGA
Source organism: Lasaia peninsularis (assembly GCA_018236625.1). NCBI lineage: Eukaryota > Metazoa > Arthropoda > Insecta > Lepidoptera > Riodinidae > Lasaia > Lasaia peninsularis. The sequence continues at coordinate 6,839 of DVZL01004645.1, read as the reverse complement.
ATTTAGGGTAACGAATACAAAGTGTAAAAACAGTACCCTATTATTAAGCCGTCTCTGTGGTGTAACGGTACGGCTGTCGCCTGTTAACACCGTTAGCTACGTAGGATCCCGGATTCAATTCTCAGGTCGGGCAACTTTTCTTAAAATGTTTTTCAGATTATTCGGAATACCTAAGCATTACATTGCCCGGGATCGGAATGTGCCCAAAGTGGCGATAGTCTTGCCACCTATCACATCGTCGTGAAATCGTGGTAAGTTTTAAAAAGTTTTTTAGTACTTGATTACATTCGAAAAAATAACCTTCGTAATGCAATCGGCTAATTAGCTCATACCATAAACATATTTTTCAAACAATTATTGTACTTTGTGTTAGAAAGTTCAACAAACAAATGCAAATTCAAAATGTTTACGTAAGGGAGTATAGTTGCGGACAAATCAACATACTGATTGGGAGTCTCCATTTTTCTTAATAGTTTTAAATAATGTAAACCACCGTGATGAAAGTATTGCCAGTATTAAGTTTTATTGTTAATCTTTTTTATTTATTTACTGTTAAAAGTGGTAAGTGTTTTTTACATAAAAGAAAAATACGAAAAATAAATTTAATACATCATATATCAAGCATTATACTTAATTTGATTAAACTATAAGGTAATAGAGTTAGGCATTAAAAATTTATTATTAAAATAACATAACCCATACTATTATGAATTTGACACACACACATTTATCTTTTATTTGTGGTGTAAATATAACCTGTCCGTAATATTAAACATCTGTCTCATTCTCATAGGACCGGCTATCACACTCATAAGGCTTGTTTTTACTTTGTCTACTCCACAAAACTCGCAGAGAGAGAGATTTTGCCAGTCTAGAGAATGTTAAATATAATTTATTGGAACTGATCTTTATTAGGAACGTGATCTCCAGTCATTTAGCTTCATGGGTATAAGTCTATCAGTATTAGCTTTTATTGTATTGCAATAAATACAAGCAGACGCATTCTGAAAGCAAAGTGGAAAAGTCTAAACATATGAATTATTCTTTGAAAATATTGCTTTAGGAAGGAATCCTTTACTGTATAAATAATGAAAGACAAGATGTATTTTCTAACAGCGACAACCCCCACTACGGATCTGGAATGTGAGTTCCCCCCAAGGGCGGAGGAAGATCTGACTCACATAAGGAGAAAACGTCTAACAACAGAGATGGGGCTAGTGTGCCTTGAAGACTACCCCTACACAGTGTCTATTAGGTAACTGTAATTCCTTTTTTAATACACGTCCTAAAACGTGTAATTTTTTTTTTTAATATACCTCCTAAAACGTGTAATTCCTTTTTTAATACACGTCCTAAAACGTGTAATTTTTGTTTAATACACTTCCTAAAACGGTGGAGGTTCTCAGCTTTAGTCTTTTTTATTTATACTTTATCTACTTACTTTTTTTTGTACATCATATAGAAATATGCTATACAAGAGGCGAACTTAATGCGTATAGCATTCTCTACCAGCCAACCTTTGGGCCAACAGAAAGCAGCAGATGCATAAAAAACAATAAAATTAGATACATAATAAAGAAACAAAAGAACTGAGAACTTAAAAACGTGTCAAATTGCATATATAAAAAAATAGGAAATAGATAAGGGACATATCTTTTTAAAGATAATTTTGAATGTAATTGCTTAAACTGAGAAGGAAGGTTGTATTTTTAGTACTCATACTTCTGACTGAATGTTTTGATGGTTGGTCCAATTTAAATTAGACGTAGATCATTCAAGTAAGTTTAGAGTGCTTAATACATAAAGCTAAAAGAGTACACTATTAAAATATACTATTTGGAGAATACACTCTTAGTTCAATGATCTGTCTGAAATATTAAATATTTTTTATCGTTAGCGCGTGGTGAAACTTGTACATATTCATATTTTAAATAAAAAAACGATGTGTTTTTTTATTTAAAATATGTATACTTTTAGGTATACTTTTTCACAGATTACTTATAATTGAAAATCGTTTTTCAAATAGCCGACCGGTTCCGCTTTTTACAACGTCGATAGGTTAGGACTAAACCTTAGTTAAATATTAGTCGTTAACGTTTTCCATTTACAATTTTGAACGTGTATCTCATTGTCATAGGGCCAACTATTTCACCCTTACTAGGGTGGTATGGTTAACAATGCAAACTTTAAAAAGCAGTCAGAAAGAGTAGCTAGGACTTAACACTGGGTTCAGGTGGTCAGCTGTTTTTTAAAAACCGAAATGTTGTTGTCCTCAGGTTGCACAATAAACATTGGTGTGGGGGCGCCATTATTGCAAGCCAATGGGTTATATCGGCAGCACAGTGTTTTGATTAGTAAGTATAATTTACCCATATAAATTGTACTCGCCTCTGTGGTCGAGCATGTTTGGTGCCCTCCTTTACCACACGAGGTCCCGGGTTCGATTCCTGGGTAGGACAACTTGTTGTATGAGTTTTTTTCAGTTGTAAAGACAGAATGATGATGGATTTGTCGCCAGTCATATCGTCGGCTAATTGTGGGTGCATAGTGCATTATCTGCCTATCCTTTCGAGGATATGGGCGTAACGTTATTCATTTATTTATTTTTGTAAATTGAACTTTCCGCGTCACAGATACTTGAAAAGTACTATTTAGTACTTTTTAAGTACCTGTGACGCGGAATATTTTAAAATAAATGGTATAAGAAAAATAACTAGAGGTAAAAGTCTCCCTGACTTAGGAAAAACTACATAAGTCAGTTTTGTTTTAGCGGCCACAGCAACACTTCTTTCTTGAAAATTTTCATTGTTACATTGTCACGATCAGACAAACAGACAGACAAAGGAGTCTTAGTTATAAGGCTCCCGTTTTTACCCTTTGTATAGGGAGCCCTAAAAATCTCAAATATTTTTATATTAGCACTTTTCCCATTCCAATATATTATTCTCACATTTTTTTCCTTAGTAAAAAAATGTTTATAATTCAATGTCTTTTTTTATTTACTTATTTTGTGTTTGTATTGTTTTTTTTACACTTTGAGTAAATAAATGCATGTGTTTAAGTATATAGTGAAATTTTAGTGTACAACTGGAAGAGGTGACCATACGTTTGGGATCTGTTTTCCGGGACTTTGGTGGGAAACTTCTGTCTATCACCGAGATACAGAGACATCCCAGATACCAAGTAGACCAGTATTACCCGGACCACAATCTAGCCCTTGTCAAGGTAGGTTTTGAAAGAAATAAAAAAGTTTTTTTATTATCTAAAAATTAATTCCGGAACCGCTGTTTTCGTTCATTAATTTATTCAAAAATTTGCAAAAGATGTGACATCGCACTAGAAAGGGAGGGAGTCTCAGAAATGTAACCAGTTGTCACTGGGGCAAAAATCATGAAATTCGTGTGACGTAATTTATGTTTGACCCCTTAATTAGAAATACTTTTTTTTATTTCCAGACCAATGTTGAAGTTCAGTTCAACAACCGGATACAACCCGTTACGCTTCCGATTGAGAAATTCGAATTACCATCACTGTTCGGAGAAATTGTGGTTACGGGATACGGATCCGTGGTAATATTCACTTTTTAAAATGGATTAACATAAACTTCCTACGTTTGCGTGAAACCGGGAATACACGGGCTTAAATTTTTATGCAAATACAATATTCAAAAGACCCTAACTATGGCAAATATGATTCACGCACTGTCAGCGGCACCGTACCGTATTATCTGTATAAAGAAAATCACGTTTGTTGTATGGGAACTCGTATTAATATTTAATAAATTCTGTTTTCAGTATTTGTTGTTACAGCGGCAACAGAAATATGAGTACATGAAAAGTTACAAAGTGGCTGGAAAGATGACCTACTTGACTTGATGAGACACTCTCTGCCTAAAGTAAAAAAAACATGAACGATGGAACGGTTACAGCCATTTGTACTTATATTATGAACAGGCAGATAAATTTAATACTCTAATCTAGGGTAGATCCCCTGGAACGGAACACGACAGTGACATTATGGTGGCAGGAATAAGTAAGGCTGTAATGGATCCCTACCCGTGCGAGTTTTAAAAATTAAAAATTACCTAATTAACCTATGTTCGCTCCTTACGTGTTGCCTGGTATGGTAGGGAGCCAGATGGTATATTCTACACATAGGTCCCGAACCAACGCTGGTAAAACTACTTATTCTTTATTTTATGTTTGTCTATCCATTGTCACAATATTCCTATTATAGGTCACGGGACAAATCCGCGAAGGTGTTAACCAGGAGCTCAGACGGATGCTGGTTCACGAGGTCCCGAAAAATGAGTGTAGGCTCCAATATGGGAACGACTACCAAATACAACATGACCACATGTGCTTACAAAGTTCACAGAAAAATGTGGCTTTATGTGCTGTAAGTTTAATTTTTATCAAACTCACAATATAGGCTTTATTGATTGTATCCTGAGGTTCATAATTTTTTTTTGAGAATTAGGTAGGTATATTTATATTTTATTTTTAGGGTAAAATATAGGTTTATAAATATAGATTTGCGATTTTATATTAGGATGGCTAGTAATGTTAATGATTATAACAAAGTTACGTGAAATGTATTATAACAAACATTAGTAAGAAATCAAAATAAAATCTCAGACTTGTTAAAAGAGAATCGCTAAATGGGTTACCAAGCGCAAAATTCGAGAACTGCAGCTCAACCGATTTGACTCATAGCGTTTGATAAAATCTGCGTTTGAGATGAGCACTGGAAAACTGGGTAAATTTCAAGGAACATGGGAAGAGACACTTTATTTTTTACAATCGAAATCAATGTCGTTTCATGCGGTACGAAGTTAGCCGGTTTATTAATTATAGTAGTGTAAGTGTAAATTATTACTTTCTTACAATTATTATATCCACTTTAAAAAAAATACTACGTTTCTGTCGCCGAATGTTTTTATTTATCACATCGATGCGCACGAGTAGGTACTATGGTGTATATAAACAAATTAATCAGAAACTCAATAATCGGGTGCGGAAGAAAAATACCACAAAATTAAAGTGTACATTGCCAGTAAAAAAAAACTCTTAACTTCAGGGTGACACGGGAAATCCAGCTGTGCACTTTAGCGGCATGAACAAACGTGGTACACTTTATGGTATAGCTCTCTTTTCTGGAACCGAAGAATGCTCCTATAAATCGAAACCTGGGGTATATGCTAAGGTAACAGTTAATAAAAAAAATAAGCATTGTGATTCACACTATTCATCATTGGCAGTTGTTAGAACATAATTGTAAATATTTTTACAAATAATTTACACATTATTATAGTTGTGATTGTCGTGAAGATGTTACAGTAGCCATAGCCATAGCCAACAGACAATCTCTCTTTGCGCCACTTTTTTGTGTTAAGTCAAAAAAGGTCTTATGAAAATAATATAGCCGTCCCTATGGGTATGAGACAGATGTAAAATATTAGGGACAGGTATTTGTTAAGAGTGAAATCTCTATATAATATCGTTAACTTCATGATTCAATTTAAAATGTAACTTTTTTTGGTTTGAATTATATACATTAAGCTAAAGGTAGCTAAAGACATTTTGTTTCGTGATTGAGAACGACTGGACCGATATAATAAGTGATAAGTTTGGTAAGTACAATATGACTGCGTTAGGAGGCAATAGCTCGAGTTTTTTTCCCAATTAATATAAAGAGTTTAAATATATTTCATTTTCAGGTTTCATATAGCAGACCGTGGATTGACAAAGTTCTACAACTTGCTCGGCCAACAAACAATCCAGATGAAAGTGTTGACAGCGCTGAAAATTTAATCCAACTGGAAATTTCGTAGCTATGATAATTTATTAATTAAATGTTTCTTAAAATCTTGTTATTTATACTTTTAATCCTGATATTCCAGATATTCGTCAAAAAAGTGTTAAAAGCGAACACTTTTAATGACCTACTACTTATAACATAAATAACAACAAACATAATAATATCACCTAATTTTCGTGCCAACTGCTCCCGTTTTCTCCCCCTTCAATATTAAGTGCGTAAACTAGGACCACAGATGTAAAGTATAATGGCGGCAGAAAAAGATAATATGTTGATAATAATCCAGACTCTGCACCTAATCTAAGTTTTTATCTGGTTTTTATAGTACAGAGACTATAAATACACATTCATTAATTATTCTCACAGGTTAAAATTATTCAATTTAACCAAATAGATACCTACTATAGACTATTAATTGCTATCGACACATTTTAAGCTAGCCGGCCGGTAGATCGAAAATGTAGCTAGTTTTTCAATTAATACTTAATGTAAACGTTTCACAAAATAGTATGGTAGGTAATTCCTGTGAAGCTTAACGGTAATTATTAATGTGAAGCTATGCGAAAGAGATATATGTTTTAATATTGGTGACAAGACTTTGTTACGAATGTATCTACTCTTTAGCTTATTGTTGACTAGTGCCAGACATCATATTGTCAGAGATAAACAGTACCTTAAGAAAAATATATTCCAAAAACGGTTACGATTTCCTGCTAAATATATTTACCTATCATTTCCAAAACACATTGACACTAGCGAACTAAGAATAAGTTGGCAAAAACATATTAAGTAGTTTTTTGTCGAATATTCACTTGAATAAGATATTTTTTCTTTCATACATACCTATATAAAAACGTTAACAACCAACGGGTAGTTGGTAATACTAATAATAATTATAATTAAACACAAAACTATGTTTACTATAGTGCGACAGAAAAGAGTAGAAAATAAATGAGGGCGCCACCGTCCGCTATGTAGCAACACTGGTAAAATAAAGGTAGTCTTCCAATCACAGCGTA
>DVZL01004644.1:0-12723 GCA_018236625.1 Lasaia peninsularis | reverse complement strand
GCTATCTGTCCTCTCATGGATGGATTGCAGTGACGGATAGCCATAACCTATCTCTGGTAGGTTATAGGAATGAATAAATAGAGATAGTGCTATCGGAAGTAAACGAAATCGAAGATAGATAGATTATAGAAAACGGCCGTTAAGCTATTTGCTGTAAAGAGATCTTACTATTTGTAAGATTGAAGAATTTAGCTTTGGAATAAACCAGAGTATATATTTTAGCTCTAAAGAATTGTTTCCGAAAAATATATATATTTAACTTAATAACTAGATATAGTGAATGCATATTATAAATTATAATAGATAATAATATATAATTAAAGTTGATTATCACATGGTAACCGCCTAACCTTTCTATATGATTGGCAGCAAGATCCTTGAAGTTAGGATAAATTATACTTTAATAATCTTGTAAATTAGCTAACTTAAATCTTATATTTGTTACTAAACTTGCACATTGCTGAAACTTTGACACATCACATATAATATGTTACAATATAATTATTGGAAGCATAATAATATAATTGTTATACCGTAAAGTTTGAGAAAGTAGGTTTTTCGACGATAGTTTTTAAAATTAAAGTTTTAGGTTAAGAAATAGTCCATTTATTATAAAACCAGGTTTTTTTTTATTTTAATGGAAGGCCAACAAGCAGAAGGTTTCCCTGATGGTAAGAAATACAAGTCGCCTATAGACAAGGTGGAAATGGTGCGTTGCCAACCTGAGGCTGAGATGGTAAGCCTCTTGCGGAAGTAAGTTTACCGGCTACCCTACCCTCCAAACCAGAACACGACAATGGGGAGCACTGCCGCTATTTTGGCAGGAATAGGTAAGGCGGAGGTACCAATCTGGGCAAGTCGTTGCAAGACTCTACCACCAAGTCAATGTCACGGTGTTAGTGACAATAGAACCAGAATAGGTTTTATACTACCTAAATGGTTTTATAATGAAGTTTTGCCAAATATGTCTAACTATAATAATATCGTTGCCATATTGGTTTTACAACGAACGTTTTTTAATTAGGATTTATTAAGTAGGTTTTACTATGAACTTCGGTACCATGAAGGCTATGCCAAGTAGGTTTGATTACGAATATACCATGAAGGTTATGCCAAGTAGGTTTTAATATGATTGTACTTGGCTTAACCTTTATAGTAACGAAGTTTGCAGATAAAGTGTTTTAAATATTACTTTAATGTAAATAAAGGATTTACCATGAATATTAAAATGTGACTATGTAGGTTAATTTATACTGGTCCAGCGACAGGCCCCGGCTTCGCACGCGTATAACATGTATAAAGTTACACACATAAAAACCTTCCTCTTGAATCACTATCTATTTAAGAAAACTGAATCAAAAACCGTTGCCTAGTTTTAAAGATTTAAGCATACATAGGCATAGAGAGACAGAGAAAGCAACTTTGTTTTATACTATGTAGTGATTCTGTATGACGTTATTACTAAAAGGTTTTGGCAAGTAGGGATTACTATCAGCGCTTACAATTAAGGATTTGCTAAGTAGGTCTACCGTCATAACCATTATCGTGAATATTTTATTATCCTATAATATATGTGCTAACATTATAAATTCAAAAGTATGTTTCTTTGTTCTTTTACGCCGCGGCGTTGCAATGTAAAAGTATTATTTCTAAGTGGAGATGGTTAAAATGCTGAGCAATAATACTTATAATTATCCCGAATCCTAAATATGTTCCCGCGGGAGAGAAGAAGAGGGGAGAATGAATTTACCATGAATGTGTGTGAGTCGATTTTGTTGTTAATATATTTCCCAATCTACTATAAAATCTTTCTACTTTAATATAATTGCCATCTAATGAAGGTTTTACCAAGGAAGTTTAACTTTTAAAGTTTTATTATGAATTTTTTTTTCGAATAAAGGTTTAACAAGGAGGTTTTATTATGTACTGTGAAAGTTTTGGTATGTAAGTTTTATTACATATTTTGTTCCATGAAGGTTTTACTAAGGAAATTCTATTATAAAAATGTTACCATGAAGGTTATGCCAAGTAGGTTTTACTATAAATTTCGCTCCATCAAGGTTTTATCAAGGAAGTTTTAGTAAGTATAAAAATGTTACGGTGTAGGTTTTGCCAAATAGATTTATGGTCATTTTTTATATTGGTTTACCAAGTAGGTTTTATTATGAGTGTAACATGGAGGTTTTGCTAAATAGGTTCAACAAGGAATATGTACTACTGAAATATCTGTAAAGATTTAAGAGGGTGGACTTTATGGTTTATGGTAACAACGTTTAATTTTAACGTCAGTTAGTACTTTTATTGATGAATGATAGCTTCTCACGTGTATTTCGATATTTTTACTTTTTTCAACATTAATTTACCGTTAGAAGCTGGTGAAAAAAAAATGACGGCTACATTTCTTTTTAATTAAACTTTAAATTACTGTTAAATGTACATATTTATTAAAAAATATACGATTATTTTTTGTTGAGTTAATTTATAAATAAAAAAAACTTCGCTGTATAACGCAAAAATTAGGGGAATCAAAAATCTTTCCTATGCTTAAAAAAATAAAAACTGTGATGTCTAGCTTCTAAATATTAAGGTTAAGAGTTCATACTTTAAATAAATATTATCCCTTAAAAATATAGAAACGTGGTAATGAGACAAATAAAAAAGGTTTTCTAGAATCATCCTAATAACAGTCAACTCTGTATTGTAACGGTACGGCTGTCGACAGTAGAGACCATTGGGTCCTGGGTTCAATTCTCAGGTCGGCAAATTTTCTTAAATTTTTTTTTTTTTTGAGTAAGCATTACATTGGCCGGGATTGGAATGTACCCGAAGTGGCTTGCCACCTATCACATCATCATATATACCTTGGCTTATGTTCTATAGTTCGGCTGATGTTCTAGTATATCTACTGGACTTACGAGTCGTGGATATACTAGCACATTACTGCCTACTCCTTCGGGGATAATAGGCGTAAAGGTACTTTTTATTCTAATAACTAAATATAAAAAGAATAAAATGTAATAGAACACATTAGAATTTTTATTGTGCACCAAAAAAATCTTATGTCACTGTGTATATTTGGAATAAACTTTTAAATACTCTATCGATTTTGATCAAATATTGTAACACAAGTCAGTGTACATTTTTTTTCAGTTTAAGCACGCTACAAAAATCACAATAATTATTTTCGCGGAATCAGCAAATTAATTTATTTGTTACTATCTGTCAAAAGTGAAATAAAAGAGAAATACAAACTCTGTTTATTACAACATACAGTTTTAACATTCCATATCATTAAACCTAATTCAGTGGTAATTTGTTTTATGCTTCCCAATATGATGGGCGATGAAGAAAAAATTAAAATTGTCATTTTGCATTAAGCAAGTCTGACAGATGACAGATTACGTGACAAATCCCCGTATTATCCAAGAAGAACGCGTACAGTGTATTAATCACACGGACTTCCGCTAATACCGACAATAAGGAAGAATTTGTCGCGTGCGGTCAATATCTTAAAATTCAAATCCATATCCTGAGCCGTGTTGACTTTTATATTTATTGTCTGTGTACTCTTATACTATGAAGTTTCTTTTTATTATCTGTGTACTTTTTTATTATGACTTATATATTGATTATCTGTGTACTTTTATATTTATCTGTGTACATTCGTTTTGTATAAACTATGACTTAAATAGCTAAATATTCCGTGAAGGTATGATTACCGGCTAACTTTCATACACAAAAAGGTTGGTAATATTACTCTTTCATACCTTGAAACCAGGCTATGCAAACCCGCGTTAAGTTTGAGGATGAACGACATGTTTTTGAAGTTCCGAGCGATTTATTTTTAACAATATATCAACACTTATATATTTATGACAAAAAATATCTTATTTTTTTCTCTGTTTATAGATACATTTAAAAATAAAAAAAATATAAGCATAAAAAACAGATTCTCGAGAATGGTGGTAAAATAGTAAAGAATCAAAAACCTTTTTCGGAACTGGTATTTATCGATTGCCTAATATCCATGTCTACCGGTGGTTTGTTTTTTATTAGAAAATATTGTTGGAAATCTAAGCTTTTAAAAAAATTAAATTGGTAAGGACTTGAAGCCACTAAGTCCTGCTGGAGATGTATGTTTGTTTCCGTAGATACAAAAAATAACGAAGAATGATTGTAAAAAAATATCCCAAGGAAAGACAAATTATGACGCTACGTAAAATGGAAAGTATTTCAACACAGTAAGACTCCACTGAAAAAGAAAAAATAAAATAATTAAAAAAAATCTAAACGTACATGCTTTATTCTTTCTAGTTATTTGTTATTTTTTTATGATATTGGCAGGCAAACAAGCAGACGGATTTCCTGATTGTAAGAAATACACGTCGCCTATAGACACCAAAGGTAAAAATGATGCGTTGCCAACCAGAGGCTGGGATGGTAAGCCTCTTGCGTGAGTAAGTTTAGCGGATATCCTAACCTCCAAACCAGAACACGACAATGGCGAGCACTCCGCTGTTGTGGCAGGAATAGGTAAGGCGGTGGTACCAATCCAGGGGAGTCGTTATTTTTATATGATAAAAGATAAGAGACAACCGTTGTCTTAAAACCGTAGCTAAATGATAATATTGCGTTTTGACAGAGGTTCCGGAGTCGATTCTCAAGTAGGGTATCTTGTTCAGTTCACTTGAAAAATATAACGTTGTCTGTAATTAAATTGAACAATTAATTTTTTTAATTTGATTGATTTAATTGTCGGTAAACTTGCACATAAGGTCTAACAGCCCGACCACAGAGCAGCGGTGCACCTACAACATCTAAGGTGTCTATAGGCCACGGTTGTCTCTTACCATCAGGAGACCCGTGTGCCTGTTCGCTGTCTTATACTATAAAAAAAAGTAATAACATTAATAGAAACAGAAATATATTATATGCCTATAGATCCACAGTTTCACGTATTCGTGCTGCCATAAAGACACTGTCATGTTCCGGTCCGGAGGGTATGGTAGCCAGTTGACTTGCACATTACAGTTGCAGTTGACAGACAGTCATGCACCTTCATCTATGTTGTCTATAGACCACGGATGTCTTACCATCAGGAGAGCCGGATGATTGATCGCTGTCTTATCCCATAATTTTTTTTATTATAGTAGATATAGAAAGAAGTACATACACATTTAAATCTTTTATAGTGTTAAAGATGAATAATGTTACTTCATCCATTTTTAAATATTATTATGATGTTAATAAAGCTATTTCAATTAATTTTCAGTTGAATTTAGACGACACAACGAGAGGACGTCGTGATGTTATCGAAGAGGAAAAATATTACAACATACGTTCCGATGTTCGAAAAGAAAACATCAATCAACCGACGCCTTGGTTGCCCGGCCATCTGCCGTCTGAAGATCCCACCACAAAAATTTCCCTAACCAACTCAGTACAAGAAGCATTACCTCTTTACCAAACTACAGAAATAGCGACAGATAAACCCACAGGAAGAGGCGCAAGGGCATCAAACGAGAACTGGATCAAGCTCCCATTCCCTGAACAGGACGACGTCCAACGAAACAATATAATACAACCTCCGAAGCCCTCTGGCGAACTCATTAACTCCCGAATGCCGAGAGTAAACTTCGTGACCCAGAACAAAGCTCTCGAAGCTTCTGAATCACGAAACGATAAAGAATCGATCCAGCGATCTACGAGAACCGATGATTTAAGGACCGAATTCGTAAGACCTGAAGAAGACAGAGAGCGCTACAAGCCCGTTTATCCGCGGCAGGCCGTTTATTACCCGGAAGACAACAGGCGGCCTTACTACGATGATAGATATTACCCAGCTGACGATTTATACAGACGTGATCCAGCTTATGATTTATACGATCGAAGGCATTACGGCGGTTATGGGCCGCGAGTTGACAGATACGATGAACCGTATGATAATTATGTCCCCCGGAAACCGAAGAGGATTATTTATTATGCTCACTTACCAGAAGTTGTAAGGACACCACCCAGTGTTGATTTGAGGTATAGATATACAGTTGATCCTTATAATCGTATTGACGATGACTATTATGCACGAACTGGCAGATATGACTATAGATTTAGAAATAGATACCCATATGCACCATTACGGAAGGATGATAGGAGATATGGTTACAAGGATTTAGCAGGTGCTAGTACAGTGAATAAAGATAAGAAAGTAGATGAGAAGGTAACACCTACTCCAGTGTTGCCACAGAGGGAAGAAAAACCGAAAAGCAATGTCAATAATCGAGATATAAATAGGAATACGGTGAATAGTCACCAATATCATGACACAGGTGACAGTTATAACCAGTTTGCACATAAGACGTTTAATGACGCGTTGAGACCTGATGACAGTTATCTCAGATTCGACGAACCGTTGTTCCAAAGTACCATAGAAGATCCATACCAAAGAAAATATTAAATATGACAAGGATGATTTATTGGAATGAAAACCTGTGGTATGATACAAAACTATGAGCTACATAAGCCGTCAATTTTGGAGTTTATTTCGCTAATACAATGTTATGGACTTGAGATTTAAAAACATTTGCTAAATATAAATGTAAAGTAGACAAGACATTTCTTATAAATACAATTGTAAAGTTTACATTTAAAATGTGTAAAACCGTCAACACGATATGATATCGATATTATTTTTCACAAGTATTCATTAGCGAGATAATAATTACATACTTTTGAAACCCTAGATAAGTCTGTTACATATTAAAGTTCTATGTGACTGAGAGCGTTGCATTGATTCAGATAAATGAGAAATATAGTTTATTAGCTACAATGTAAAATCATTCTAGATAATTCCAAAATAGCACCCGAATACTTTTAGCATATAATCCAAAATTTAAAAAAGTAATTTCAACTACACATAATTTTGTGAATATTATAATTTTGCTATGCACAAAATTATATTATTTTTCGAAAAATCATCCTTTTTTTAGTGATTTCAATGAATCATCCGCACGAAATATTAACATCTTGTATTTAATTGATGAATTACATAGAAGTATGCGTGTTAACTAGGATATTTTAACGTCTATGTAATTTGTCGCTAATAAATGTAATAACAAATGCTTGTTTTAATTATACGAAGGGTTCAAGTTCGCGACAAATTGTACAAGTAATAAATCGAGCATTCAAATTAAAACACGGGAGGGTGAAGATGAATTTCATTAAGAATTAATTAATGTCATTCTTAAACGGTTTTGTTTTTCGGCGTGAATAAAAAACATCTGTCGGAGTGTTCGGACGGCGACGCGTTTTCTTGAGGTAATTAAGCAATAAATTTTGTGGCTGGCAACATCTCGAGGTGGGGGCCAATTACGCTGCGCATTTAAGAAAATGAATGTTCAACACTCGTGGCTGGGGGGTTATTACGTGAAGAGTATGGGAATATTGTTTTTTTTTAAAGAAAGTAAATGAAGCCGTTTAGTTGTCATCATCATCACATAGTTAAAAGCTATTAAAATGCAAATGTAACATTCTTTGCGTATCTCAGTTTTTAGGAATAAACTAACTCAGGTTGTGAAAAATATCACTATTTTGTTAAAACATCATCTAGCAACTAGATTTACTGAGTGATATTCAATCCACAGAAAAGTGAATAAATTTTCCATAAGTGCATGTTTTCGATACACAACAATGAAAGTTACGGACACTACCAAACAGAAACGCGACAGTGTGCAATAACATTAAGATGGCAGGAATAGGTAGGGCAGTGATAATAATTAGCTAGCTATTGCTGAAATTTAACAGCTGTTCGTCTTGACAAGCGTTGGGATTGTAATATCTCTACACCTTATTAAATCTAGCGATACTTAGTTTATAAAATTTTTCATAAAATTAGCCCGATTTCAAATCGTTATCGCTCTAAAATCTTACTAGAGTACCAGGATAAGGACGCAGCTACAAAACCAACATAACTAATTACAATTGAGGGCTTAGAAAAAATCCTACGACATGACAGCTTGTAATCAAGGGAATAGATTTGGTGTTTTTTTCGTCTTTAATGCAAGGGCCAGAAGTGTTCACGGATTAATGAGCCCGGGATAAATTACACGCAATTAAATGTCTGCTTTTGGGAGGGCTGTGACCTGACGTTGGACGTACTGCTTGTTTTAACCAACTTCAAAAAGTAGAAAGTTTAGCAATGTTTTATGTATTAGAGGAAAAATGACTCCGATGGTTCGGTCATGTCGAAAGAGTGTAAGATGAAAACAGATATACGATGCGAATATGTATAGCTGCTGGTACCCAAATACCAAATTAATAATATACCAAATCACTCAAATATTACCCTAGGGAGGTTTCGAGTCTCTTATTTCAGTCAACGTCGTGTTTTTAGACAAACTGAAAAAAATCTCATAAGAACAAGTTGCCCTACCGGGGAATCGACACAAATTCCTCTCAACGAGAGGAGACTAATTTACTAATAAAATAGAGAAAATAACAAGTATATTATTGGAGGAAATATGAAATGTAGAGATAATAAGATAAGCTCTATAAGAACAGAATCTCCGTGTAAACAGAAACGGCCCTTCGGAGCCATTGGCACAATCGGACCTTGATGAGTTGAATTATTTATGGAGTCGCATCGCCATGGTGACCATATCACACCTAAATTGCTCGTATATTATCCGAGAGTGGTGTCAAGAGTCTCCGAAACCGGGATGTTTGTATGAAGAGAGTAATGTATGTGTTGGAAGCTAGGCAAGTATGTAGAAATCGTAAAACTTAGCACTAAACACTCTCTGCCTATCCCGCAAGAACCTGGCGTGATAATATTTATTTATATCAAACGCCCAGCTTAACAAAAACATACAATTATGACTTAACTAACACATCTTTTTCATCCCGGTATTCATCTGGTTGTGTGTTTTTTGTTGCTGTATATGTTTTATTTAGATTAAATACTCGTATTTATAATTAAGGTCTATTCATGAAAACAAATAATGTTATAAAATGTATCTTACAAGCTTGATATAAATCTTACAATATTTAAAACGTTATTTTGCCGAGATATATTTGATGAATATGGTACCGTACCCTCCGTGTGCGAGTCCGACTCGCACTTGGCCGATTTTTTTAATTATTGAAACGATGCTAGGTCTCGGTATCGTTAGTTATTTTTGAAGTGTTTGTTGACAGGCGCAGTTACATTTATTTTAACACAATATCGATGAACATGATTAATTTTAAGTTATTTAGACATTTTACAAACGTCCATTTCTCATTGTTGTTTTTTTAAGTTTTTTTAATCCACATTTTTGGCGAAAACATTTTTAAATATTGACAAAATTCCTTGAGGACGTACGTCAAGTAGGTCTAGGGCGGCTTTTTTGTCCGAACCGTTTGCACCTGTTTAAAAAATAATACTTCAATTATAAGGAATATGTAAAACAGTATAAGCATTTTTCATTTAAAGACATCAATAAACAATTGTATACGATTTTATTATCTTACACAGAAGTTAGTTTATTATTCTATGTTTTAAATATCTATGTTCCGATGTTATAAAATTCCTTGTATGTTTATCAGTTAATATTATGTCTTTAAACTCGGAAGGTCTCGGAAGAAGCATGGTTACCCCAGAAAGGGTTGTGACAGATGCTGAGGCCGGCGGTTATACAACATTATATAATTCAGCAAACAGTAAGCATGTCTTGAGGCGAAATTCATTACCGTCTTAGTCGGAATTGGCCAAACGAGGTATTACACCGCTTTGCCAAATCTAATCTTGGGGCAAATGTAGCTAATTGGAAGCTTGTTTGCAAAGAACGAATCCCGACGTAACCCTTTGTGCGAAAAATATTTTTGTTTGCTTTACAAGAAAAATGTATAAACATTTTTTCATCATTTTTTTACGATGTTATTATGTTTATAAGCTTCGGGTTTTAAGGTTCCGTACCCATGGGGTAGAAACGGGTCCATAATCCAAGACTTTTCCGTACGTCTTCCTATCAGTCTGGCCGTCTGTTTATCAGCGGGCTGTATCTAATGAATCGTAATAGCTAGACAAAACTTTTTTTAAAAATTGAATTAAAAAAAAATGTTATCATTATATTCTACACTTTCTTAGACTATTGCAATTGTTTGTAACTCAATTTACAAAAATAATGACAAGAACACACTTGCACTGTTCTTCTTAATGATTTTTTTTAAATAAGCTAAGACGTTTCGGTATTAGAGTATCAGTAGTAGTATTATTTCTGTCACCTACCGGTAATAGTTCCAAATTAGATTTAATTAGTATTATATATAACTCACCTTCACGCCTATTATCCCCGAAGGGGTACGCAGAGGTATGCTAGTATATCCACGATTCGCGAGTCCAGTGTCCTAGCCATTAGCCAAGGTACCGACTAGGGCCCTAGTATTATATAAATTAACAGAAATATCTAATTGGTACAAAACATCCAAGGTTCCATTAGAATAATGCGTCCGGATCATTTGGGCCGCGACATCACGACATTCCTACTGTTAACATGCCAATAACTATTTACTGAATAGCTTTTATGTTACAGATATGAGCCGTCGGCAAAGGGTGAACTTAGGGTTGCCTCTTCTGAGTTTAAATATATTAATATATTATTAATATATTAGTTATTAAAAATGAATCCAAAAGTCATAAATAAATGAAGGCAGCTCGTAAGAGGCGAGCATTAATACCTATTCCTATCGCCATAATGACATTGTCTTGTTCCAGTCCGGAGGGTAGGGTAGCCGGTAGACTTGCATACCAGGCCTGACACCCCGACCACAGGACAGCGATTCACCTACAATATGTATGGTGTTTACAAGCCACGGTTGTCTCTTACCACCAGGAGAGTCGTGTGTTTGTTTCCTTCCATAAACCATAAAAAAATATCTATTTTATCCATAAAGCTAAAGGCTAAAGCTACATATTAAGAGGTTGGCTCGTCTAACTCACTAGACTAGTCAATCTCTTAAACTAATATTAGCTTTATCCGCGACTACATCAACGTTTTTGTTTAATTATTTTATTTTATATATACATTTTTAATTCTAAAATAAAAGTAGCCTATGTTACTATTTATACTATCAGCTATCTGCCCCGTCGGTGAAAGTTCCATCAAAATCAGTCCAGCCGTTCCAGACATTACCCGGAACAGACAGACGTCAGATAAACGTTATTTTGGTATATGTGCCGTGTTTATTTGGAAGCGTTTATTCTAATATTACAAACATACACTTCAATTTTATTTATTTGTATTGACCTCATAGTCAGTCCTACGATAATGAAATAAGATGTTTAATATTGGGAAGAAGTGTTTGTTGGGATTGCAATCTCCATCTAGTAACTTTATAATTCAAAGCAAACTTTTCATAGATAATTATTCGAAAGCCTTAGAGTAATTAGTGTCTGTAATTAATGAAAGTTTAATCTAATATAATTACGCTTTATTAAGACCGATTATAATGAATATGGTTTAGATTTTAAGTAGGACCTTCATTTCTTTGTTAGTGAAAATTGAAGCTAAATTCAATGTCCAGATTTTCTGCATGGAAAACATTAAATAACTATTTGAAGTCATTGATACTTCGTCACAATTTTATAAAAATCAACCGAATAAGAGTTACATTCTTACCTATTACTGCTGACACAAATACATATTCAAATTATCATTGATATAATATACTTAATAATAATAAAAAAGTACCTTCACGCGTATTATCCCTTGGGGTAGGACAGAGGTGTGCTAGAATATCCACGACTCGTAAATCAAGTATATATAATAGAACACCCACGATTAGCCAAGGTAATATAAAATTAGCACGGAATCGCGGCCACACACTGCGATGATCAGCGCTAGGTCGGCTAAGCTCTATAATTATCTTTGATCAAACAGCAAGTGTGCGAGTGGCAACCCTGGCACGTGTAGATCACAGAGGCCAGGGCAAGTTTAAACAGTCCCGGTCTCGGCGACCCTCTTCCCGTCCTGGGATTCGCCGGGAAATTGATAATATTCACTTCGTCCGCAACAACCGTAACATTAGTTATTCATTAAACTAGATATGATACCGGTCCGTTGCCAATTAATATTTATAACTCTTGCCCCTAACTTGTCCCGCGTTTAAGATTAATAAACAAAATTCATTAAGTCAAGTAACAATTATACTAAGTTCGTCAATGCTAAATACCATAGGTATAAAAATGAAATAAAACTATTTTAAAACATCAAGATTTACTTGTTTGATTTTGACAAGGTTTTCCTCGCGTCGATACAATCTAGTTATACATATAATAAAACTGTAGAAAAGTGAATTCTGTACATTAAAGATATTTAAAAAAAATAATAGGTCCAGAGAACTAAAAACACATTTTTAAAATTTTTGAAATTCTTGTCTGTCAGACAGACAAAAATTCTAACAATGATGGTAGGTATGTTGTATTTTTTTGATATTGGAAGGCAAACAAGCAGACGGAATCTTTCCTGATGGAAAGAAATACACTTCGCCTATAGACAACAAAGGTGGAAATGGTGCGTTGCCAACTGGAGGCTGGGATGGTAAGCCTCTTGCGTGAGTAAATACACTGACGCTATTATGGCAGGAATAGGTAAGGCGGTGTGGTACTAATTCGGGCGAGTCGTTGCAAGACTCTACCACCTAGTCAATGTCACGGTGTTGGTGACAATAGACCCTGTGCTCGCCTCT
>DVZL01004643.1:0-12725 GCA_018236625.1 Lasaia peninsularis | reverse complement strand
TTTAGATTTTTTGCTAGAAGGTTTTAACCGCGAGTATGCGTGCTGAGTCGATTTTTTTGCTCACGAGTGTATTTTAATGTTTCCAAGAATCAATAAAATGTTTATACTTTTGTATAAATACAATTAATTAAAATTATACTGATGGCATGATGGCATGGCATGAGTTGGCAGATTAATTTTAAATAATTATTAATTATCTTAAAAAACATGTTAAAAAATTATGCCATTGAAAGTCTAACAAGTTTAATGTTACAGAAAAATATATTCTGTAATTTTTAATTTTTGTCATATATATTTGGTAAGTGTATTCATGAGACATGGCTTCATTACAATATATTTACATTACATATTATTATTAGTGTCTTATATATACATTTTGCTCATTTGAGCTGGTTATTGATTGGAGGATTTATGTCGTCTATTGACACTAAATTTTTTTTAGTTTATTTAGCCTGTGACTTATACAAACTCGCTGCCTAGAGTTTTTGTCAAATGCGAAATGAAGTTTATTTTAGTCATCACTTTAAGCATACAGAGTATTGTTGGTTTAATCTGGTTATATAACCAGTTTACTCAACCAATTCATAATAATCCATATCACCGCAGTAATCCGCCAAGAAGTCTAAAAACAGAGTGAATTTCCCTGATGACGATCGTGACCATCTTGATGATACTGATTTCATACAAGTCGACAGATTTTCTAGAACATTCTGAAAGACGAATAGTCAGGTTATAAAATTGAAAACTTCTTTATGTCAAATTCGAGATACATTACTGAAAAAAATTAAAAAAGACAAAAACTTACAGTTATAGCATTTTGTTATGAAAGAATAGAAATTCAATGGCATTATAGTGCGTGCGGAACTAGTTGGCTTCGCCTTGGGTGGCGATAAGGGAGAGGGGGTAGGTAGCTTACTGTTCGCAACGCACATTAGCTTAGACAATGATGATCAATCTAGAGACACGTAAAAAATATTTGTTCGCTTATTGAAACAAATAAATAAAAACAATTGATCTTTTAGAAGTTTATATTGCACCTATCTAATTATGTTATAATTAATAATTCATTGTAAAATAAAGCAAAAACCAATTAAGTATATGAAATTATTCTGAGATATTTTGATGAAAGTTGAGAGGTGTCAAGGGACACCTGGATGGAACGAAGTTTACGATTATTTTTTTTATTACAATTCCTTTACTAATTAATCGATAATAACACGACACTTTTTGCTATAGTAATCCTGCGACGACATACTCTCTCACGTGCGGTGCGGACAGGACGATGATACGCATGTAATCTCCAGATAGAACTTTTTTGTGTCAAATATACACTAAACATTTATAGTAAAGAGGTTTGTCATTAGTACTTAATGACAAAAAATAACTGACCAAATCTATATAATTAAAAATTGATCACTAAATATGTTGTTAAGTGCAAAGCCCGAGAACGGTTGAATCGATTTCCCTAATTATTTTTCATAATATTCCTTACAGTACGAGGATGGTTTTTATAAAAAAAATGTAAAAATTGTTAGAAAAGTTTAAAAACAACACTTTTATGTATTCTCATACAAAATGTATACTTTAAGTGTTAGTAGAGGGGATTCGGGAAGGCAAAACAATTCAATGACTTCCTCCGAGATGTGGACACATGTCAACGAAGTTCGCCGGGTCATCTAGTTTAATATAAAGGAAAGCAATTAAGCTTCGTACAAAGTGCATAATTACTCATTTAAAAAAATCTTGGAATTGTAGTCAAACTGATAATATATTATGCATTTACCTGAGGCCAATCCTGTCTGTACACAGCCAAACACTGTTCCGTTAAAGAATCTTCCCCCAAATAGTCATTCTTGAGCAAAAACACGAGAACAGTGGCCATGGCACTCCAGACATCAGTAGATTTGCTTTTCGACTGACTAAGGAGTACAATGTTCCGTGGACAGAGTATACGATCGAAACAGTCGAGTAAGTCGTTAGACTCTGGCTTGTCGTTTTGGCTTGGTTCTTGTTTTGGAGTTTCTGGTACTGGAAATAAAATTATACATCTGTCAGCCTGACAGCCTTTACCGAAATTTGGGAGTATTTATTATGCTTCGGCGATTGGTGAATGATCGCCTCCTAAACGACTTCGACCCACATATGTTAAATGGACATCTCATAACCACAGATTCGAGAAATAATTAATTACTCACGAGTAATCTAATAATCTACTCACTTTGTGGAAACATAAATGTTCACATAAATTCCTAAAAATTCAATGCATTTATAAATTATTATAAATACCTAGGACAAAAAATGACATTTTTGAAATATATAAATTTTAAACATATACATTGATTAGACTTAAAATCGTGGGCATTTCCAATATTTGCAATCGTCAGTTAAAATGTACGCAAATGTATAATTCGTTGTTATTATTTTGTGGTGCGATACTTCAAAAATTACATTTTAATCGACAATTGTAAACATTTAACGTGCTCCACTATTTTATTTTAATCTAATCAATGCATATTATGTTTAAAATTTATATTTTTCAAGAACGTCATCTTTTGTCCAGGGTATATATTATAGTAATCTAAATATAAATACATTGCATTTTTAGTAATTTATGTGAACATAAATATTACCATAAAATGAGTAGGGCATGAATTAGTTTATTTTGAAAATACAACAATGTAGACATGTTGGTTATCATGACTGTATCCATTAAATAATTTTTAGCTTTTAGTATTTATCTGCAACACTTTTCTGTTTACTTTCAATAAACTCGTTTAACCTAAAAAAATTTTTTACTTTATTTTTTTTAAAAATAAAACCAAGCCCTTTAATTAATAAGATACGTATAATGATGGGATTGAAAAAACTACATTATCCGCTATTTTGTAGATGTGGCCATCTTGAATTTTGATTTTGTCTAGTGCACTGTATTCTACTTGACACACCTTTTTATTTGATACCCATAGAAATGAGATTGAAAAAAACAAAGTTGCCCGCTATTTTTTAGCGGCGGATATCTTGGATCACAAGACGTAATATCGAATACTCATAATTGTATTGTCACCAGAATCAAAGGCCTATACCAAATTTCAGATCAATCGGTTGTCAGGAAGAGAATCAAATTTCAAATACTAAGTTTGACCCACAAACGAAACAAACGGGGTAAGTTAAATAAAACCGCTTAAAAAAAGGGCATTCTGTCAAATTGATACCCGTAGGTGGTCTATATATCTAATGCTTGGTTCCTGTAACCAACAAACCGTAATCTGGAGGTTGACATGTTTTTTTGCAACTACCTTTGACGAACGGTCATAGATTACTAAGATCACTAAGAATTTAGGAACCGGACATATAAAAAGTAAATTCTAAACATACTCACATTTCAATTCCACCACCTTGACCTCCTTGTTATCATCATCAGAATGAGGAGTAGGAGCTCTGTCATCATCCAAGTTCCTGAAGGTTGGTGACAAATCCAGTCTCCTTTCTAACTCTAATTCTGGTACGTGTTTCTTTCTATCTGGACAACATGTGTTCCATATGTTGTGAAGTTTGAGTAAAAATGACTCTGACATTTGTAACGGTTTTCTGCTCACTAAAATAAAATAATTTATATTCAGGATATGTTATGTAATGTGATAAATATCAATGATGAAAAATGTGGTAAATATAAATATTTGGGTAATTGTTTATTTCACAATCAAAGTAATTGATGGTAGTGTGTTTATCACTTAACTGAAGAAATCTGCCTGCCGAGAGACCACACACAATACACTATCTAAAAACAAGTAACTGCATCACTACATACTTGTAGCATAAAATGAATTCACTTTCCATTCCTGCCACTCCAAACCGATTTTGATGGAACTTTAGACACTTGGCAGTTCTGAGAATAAGTTATTATCTATTGTTCACAACCTTATGTGATAAGGGTGGTCCACGCTAAACATTTTTTTATTTCTTGGATACAATAACTACATAGTATAAAACAAAGTCACTTCTCATTCCTGTCTGACCCTATGTATGAGAAGGTCTAACTTTTCAGCAGATTTTGATGCGGTTTTTAGGGTTCCATATCCAAAGGGGAGAAAACACAACCTATTACTAAGTCTCCGCTGTCCGTCTGTCTGTCTGTCACCAGGCTGTATTTCATGAACCGTGATAGCTAGACAATATTAATTAAATTTACATAGATGACGTATTTCTGTTGTCGCTATAACAACAAATACTAAAAACAGAATAAAATAAATATACTAAAGGGTGCTCCCATACGACAAACGTGATTTTTTTAGATATTAGTATGAAACCCTTCGTGCCCGAGTCTGACTCGCACTTGACGGTTTTTAGATAGATAGATTAATTCAGGGGGAAGGTTTATTTGTATTTAACAGGCATAAGATACCTGTATGAAGCGAATTCGGGCGGAAGTCATGGATTTATATGGCAAGGTATTGCCTGGTCAGCTAGTATTTTTATATTATATTAGAAAGTTGTAAAGTTACTTACAGAAAACAAGACAGTAGTCTATAGACAGTTGTAATATAAGTTTCTGTGCAGGCGGACGACTAAAGACGTTGCGACTACTGCAACAATTTACGCACGCGGACAGTAAGCCCGGGGGCAGAGGGACGTCAGCGTATTCTAAGAGATGACAAATGTGTTCCTAGATGGAAAAAAAGATTAAAATTAATGGCCATTACATTTAAATATATAATATTAATAGTTCAATAAACGACTTAAATTATACAAAAATATATTATATATTGTTTTGCCCATATCCTCGAATGAGTAGACAGAGATATGCACCCACGATTAGACCCATGTAAAAATATATCAATATTTTTTTCGATATAATATATCGTATCGTTGTATCAATACTTTGCGATATATTGTCCAAATATATCGATATTTTCCAAATACATATATCGATATCTTCCAAATATATCGATATTTTCGATATATCGTAAGTATTTTCTTTGTATTTATCTATTCTTATGATATAAGATAGCATTCTGCTTAATATGAGTAAAAACAGCTAGAGCGAAGAAACAAATCAACCCACTTTTTTATTAAAAATAAAACTTTAACTTAATATCTGTTTAATATCTGTTGAAATAGAACCTGTACGTCTTTCAGATCGTCAATTGAAGTTACAATTAAATAGTAATCTGCGATAGCGCTTTTAAATCACGTTAATTTATGCTACTGTATGAATAACATAAACTTTTATAAACGAAACAGATAATGATCATCACAGCTTGCTTCTGTACATATCGTTATACACCCAACTCTACTCGTATTTACATTTCGTAACCTTTATTAAACCAAACGTAAGTACAACTTTTATTTATGGATTATTTTGTACTGAAACTGAATCGACAATTTGCGAAAAGCGAGTGACCACATACATAGATTATAGTATATAGTGCTGCACTGCTGTTCGCACAGAGAATAATTAGTATTTAACAACATAAAAAATGATTTTCAGCAACACGAATGGTTATTTTATTTTAGCAGATTAAAAAAAATGTTTCAAGATTTATTTTTTCACACGATTTTTAATATATCGGATAAAATATATCGATATTACATATCGATACTAGATGATTTGATAATATCGAGTTGAAGTGATATATCTCGTTCATATATCAATATTTTTTTGAAATATCGATATATATCGTGCACTCCTGACCACTATTAGTTAAATATATTACGTTCGTGAAATTTTACTATCATAATCATTATGATATTTTCAACACCTACCTCGAGTGTAGTCGGCGCCTAAGTTTGACACACGAGGTTCAATACCCGGGTTGGGCAACTTGTTCTAAACATTTTTTCAGTTTATCTGAAAAAGATAACATGGCCCGAGACTAGATTTGTTCCCGATATGGAGAGAGACTTACCATCTGTCACATTATGAAACCTAACATCGTCGGCTAATCAGGAGTGCACAAGTATGTAAAGTCCATTAACTTCCATACGGCCGCTTCGGGACACGTCAGAGCCGAGAGCGTCGTACGTCCGCAACTATTGTGCGACACTATCTAAACGAATGGACTTCACCCTGCCTACATCTTCAGGGATATGAGTAAAACGATATTTATTTTAATTTACCTTGAAAGTAATGATAGTTTGCGCTGGGCTCTCAAATGTGTTGAATTCATCGAGACAAGCGACCACCGTCGAGTGGTCGGGGTTGGGGGAGGGAGAAGCGTTCTCTCCCACCGCCAGGAGGTTGTTCATGTCTTGTTCTATGTTCTTGCAGAGGATCGCTG
The DNA here is from genome assembly GCA_018236625.1 of Lasaia peninsularis. Classification (NCBI taxonomy): domain Eukaryota; kingdom Metazoa; phylum Arthropoda; class Insecta; order Lepidoptera; family Riodinidae; genus Lasaia; species Lasaia peninsularis. The sequence goes on along the minus strand of DVZL01004643.1, from coordinate 6,447 downwards.
GAATATTTTAAATATTAAAATGTCCTATCATAATTACCTGAGAAGTAAGTACTACCTGTTGTGAATATTTATCTAATACTTTTAAACGAACAATTCTAGTATATTTATTTATACCGGCGATTTTGGAAACAGCTCTAACGATTTCGGTGAAATTTGGTATCTGGGAGTTTGGGTTTAGGTCTAGGTCTTATGAACTTGCAAAAATCACGACATCTATACAGCAGCATCTATACGTCGGTAGCATTTGGTGTAAAATAGCACCGACTCCGGTTTCGTAGAATTACCGTCAGATGGCAATTTTTGCAAATAGGCGAAAGCTTATTGCACTGACAAAAAAGAACCTAGCGAGCCACGCTCGGTCGCCCAGGTACTAAACAGACAATGTGTGTACACATGGTCTATGGATATATGAATGTGTTTATATGTCTTTGTTTGTGTGTCTGTTTCGAAAAAAGATATACATGTAAATCTAATAAAATTATTAAACATGCTAGACATATGTTTCTTGTACTCGATTTGTATAAAGTTTTTTCTTTCTGACTGTGGGGCAGGCATTTGTTTGATGATTTTTGTATTTTTGGGTATGTGTGTTTATAGAATTTATTTTTGTGTCCATTAAAGTATTATATTATGTATTATGTATTAGTATCGTTGAGTAACATCTGTAACACAAGCATATAATTACTCTCGTATTATCTGAGGGTGGTATCAAGAGTCTCCGTAACCGGCGTGTTTGTATGAAGCTCTCTTCTTTCTTTCTTCTTATTCTTAGTGAATGTAGATCTTTGCACTACATCGCGAGGTACCCAGCGTGAAGATATTACTGTTATTTGTATATAATTTGCTTATTTTCGGGTTAGTCTAGGGATATTATAAATAAATATTTAAATGATAAATATTACCGGACAAATTACACAAATTGATCGTAAGAGATTGTAAGAAAAAGATATTAATACATAGAAATACTTAAATAGATACAAGAATGAATTGAATAAACACGAAGATGATTTAAGCGTGTACGCTAACCTCTCGACCAACGAGGCGGCCATTATCTATATACATGTCTGTGTGTTTGTGTGTACCAGTATCACTCCAGTGATGCGTAACCCACTGAGCGAGGCGGGCGCGCGCGGCGCGGGCGGCGGCGGCGGCGAGCGCGGGGGAGCCCCCCACCAGCGCCGCCAGCGCCGCCTCCACTCGCGACCTCATGCTGGAACCTTGTTCGAGGGCGTGCGCTCGCAACTGCTCCAGGTGTTCGTTGTACATCGCCTCCAGAGTTGGGAGGAGAATGCTCTAAAAGTGTTAGGTTATGGCATACTCAATGGTAAGAACGTACTTTCATTTTTTTAAGGAAGACGAAATTTTTAAGGAAACAATCCCAATCTTAAGGAAATTTGTGAAAATTACAAAAACGAATATGACGAACTTTGGCATCCACATAGATTGAAACCTGTACAAGAATAGATTTCTACGAGTTTTCATAGGAGTTAATTTAATTGTTGGCCAATACCTATTATAATATGATGTCAAGATATTTTATTTATAATTTATACTAATTAATTGAAGCAAGCAATCACATCTCAACATAAGGATCATCACATCTCAACATAAGGATATTAGTGAAATAAATAGGCTCATAATATAAGTTACTTAGCTCTCCTGCGGAAACTTGTAGATATATCAAGACAACAAGAGGCTCCTACTTTCCCCCAAGGTTTGATCTATTTTATGCTAGATTTTTAATAATATATACCTACATATTATATTGCAACATTAAATTGCCGAATATATGTTTAAATGTTGTTAAAAAACAAAAGTATTTAATTATACCAACATGTTTTACCACATTGTGTTGTGCATATATTTTAACACATTATTTTTATTAATTAATTCATAATTATAAAACTATAAATTAATATTTATAATTAATAAGATAATTAGTATAATTATCATATTATTTATAGATATTAATTTAAACCCGACTTATTTATATTTTCTGTATGAGTATGATATTAGTAATACCTTGTCTCGACAGTTGGCGACTATTATGGCGGCGGTAGCGCGGGATTTCTTCCTGGCATCAGTAAGTGCGTGAGCTGTGAGGTCTTTCACTGTGGCCGAGGTCACTCTCTCTATTACTAGTTCCAGCACTCGTCTGGTGGACGACGGCTGGCTTTTGATGAACTCTTCTTCTAAACGTATCTAATAATAATAAATAAATTACAATATGTTGTGACCCATCTGCCATACATTTGTCCACCAACTTGTTCAGACAATCTCAAAGTCGTCATCACACTTTGTGAAACTATCAGCTTCTTGAAGTATACTGACTCTGCTTTTTAAATATCACACCCTCAGTAATAAAATGGATCAAGCCAACTTTTTTGTAAACTGTGATTTTAAATACTATAATCAAAGAATATAAATGTCAGCTACCAAATCATCAACATCAGTTTTTCATTGACAGACTGCTTTCTGAGCTCTGCAAGCCAGGAAGTCCGTTGCAAATCTAGCTTACATTTGAATATTATGTGAATCCGGTTTTCCTCGAGATGTTTTCTTAGCCATATAAACACTTGCTTATTGAAACTCAACGAGATTCAAGCCTGGATTACGGGGAAGGGAAACAGAAGTGCTAAGCACCAGACCAATAAGACTGCGTGATTGTAACAGTATTCCAGTAAATGAGCAAGTAATTATAATTAAACAATATAATAATCCTAATAAAATTATAATAATCCTATACAAAAAATACTTTACCTGTAACTCCCTCTCCTTATTCTTAATCCTGTCTTCACTATTCAAACTCAGCATAACCGGAGTAATATGACGAAAACTTCCATCTTTCTCTTGAGTCACTCTCGATGTAGACAACAATACATTAACATCTTTTAAACATGGACACAATTCAAACAACACTATCTCATCGATTAAATCATTCGAATCAAAATTTACACTGGCAACACTGACACTTATATCACACTTTTCGTAGAAAAACTCTTGAGGGAAGTGAGGCAAATCGAATAACCATCCCAATGTTGTTTTTAAGTATATTATTGTATTTCTCTTCAAAGTATTTGACTTTAGATGATGAGTGTATATAAAGAATAGTAGTTTTAGAAGGTTTCTGTAGTATTTTGTACGAAGTGAAGAGTAGTCTAACATTGATAAGTAATGAACAATCCATGGAACTGTTACAGACAAGCGACCATTCTCATATGATGATGTTATAAGTCCTTTTAGGTCAATGTTTGGTTGATTCTGTAATAGAAATATAAGTTTTATTTCTGAATATTATTAAGGTACATAGGTAAAACTAAATTATATACTTACATAATGTCTTAAAGCTATATTATTTTCTAGAATTTTTTCTTTAGGCACAGTAAAATGATCTTCTTTTAGGTTGTTTCCTGTCGGTAAGGTGCCTGTCTTAAGTAAAACATCCATAGCTATTTGTGAATACGGTAGAGAGGTCATGTAGCCCAGAAATTTTGCTAAAAGTCCTAGCTTCTTTGATAATTGCAGGAATTCACGTGATATATCTGCGTTGTTTGCTAAAAAATATTAAACAAATTAAAGTAATTTATAGCAATTTATGTTTACTTTGAAAAAAAACAGGCCTAGAATATAAAATTAACTTATTTTTATTTTGTTGGAATAGAATTAACGAGATATATCTGACCACAAAGTATTTTTTTAACAGAATGTTTGTAGATTTTTAATCATAACTTAACTGAAAATTTAAAAAATTAGAAAAATGATTAACTCACGTGCGATGTTTAGATTGTTCCAGAACTCTCACTTTTCCAGAACTTTAACAATATTATTTAAAGACAATTTATTATACTTTCACTATTTTGAGAAATAGTTTTGGAAATAATCACGAAATAATAAAATCATTAAGATTAAATAACAAAATTGATATTTAATAACTCACAAGTTTCATTGCCAATGGTAGCAGCATCCATAGCAACAATCTCCGAAGATAAGGCATCACGAAGATGCACGCGGAAACTTTCATTTTCAGCATACATAATGAATTCCCTAAAAAACATATAACTTTGATATATCCATATACGTGTATAGGTATAGATTACTATGGTCCACTGATACAGGTCATATATCACGAAGAAAGTTTCTGGTAGTCTGTACCAGAAACTTTACTGTTAAATTGACTGGATTTAAAATTGAAACTGGGTAAATTATTTCATTTCAAGCTTGGATAAATATTTTTCAATTGGATGGAAAGATAAGCAGATTATAATAATTAGTGGTAAGACGAACACATCGCCTATGGAAATTAAGAGCCTCGGTGGCCTAGTGCTTAGCACTTCGGATTTGCATGTCGGTAATCTAGGCCCGGTCAACTCATACCAATGAATTTATCTAACTTATATACATATTCCGAGTGCTCTTACGGTAAGCGAATCCGTCAATTTTAACCTAATCTAGAATTGTGCTTAGTTTGCTTTCTGGTGGGTTGTCGAGGTCAGATGGCAATCACTTTTTCAAAAAGCTGGTGCCTTTGCCAAAGCCCCTACGAATACGAAACGACAATAGGCTAACACAATAATGAACCTAGGGATGAAATGCCAAGCTTCCTATTTCCTAATTTCCACTTTCAACATTTTGTTACAGAACACTGGCTTAAAGGTATGTTAAGGAATTGGTGAGGCTTAAATCTTAAAAATTGTTGAATAACTAATTTCTTATAAGAATCAATGTCTTAAGAGTTGATACTAAATTTTTGCTAATTATATAAATACTGTAATTATTATATTATGCATATCTTCTTAGATATCTAAAACAAAAGACTCTTGTTAAGGGTTATAATAATTACTCACTTATAAAATATTTCTTTATCTGTGAAATGAGGAAGTCTGTGGGACTCTGGGGTGGCAGCACATGTCAGTCTTCGTTGTAATTTACTCAGTTTTGACTCCTAAAACATAAAATAATTTTTTAATTAACTTGATAAATGTAAAAGTTTTTAAAAATGTTTAGGTATTCGAATATACTTTTGTGAATCAATTTGCTGCAATAGGTAAACTAATCAAATTGTTCATGATCAAGTTTCCTATTGTCCTAAACCACCTTCAAGCCCTATTTAATCAGTTGGGATAAAGGAGAACTAGAAAATTACTACTACTAATGCAACAAGGACATAAGCTACTCTGTATATCAATCCCTAAAAAGTATAAGCTTAACCTTTTTACTGGCGAGCAATACATAACAAAAATACATATTATGTCCGACAAAGAAGGTAAAATACCTATTCTGGAAAGTAGTTATATGCAGTAGATTAAATTTGAATAACTTTTTCTTTTTATAGTTTTAATTTATTTAATTCTGGAATTGTTTATAATTATTTCCATAGATTAAACAAGTGCAGATTACTCTTATTTATTTAATCTTTTCTGTACAGTAGTTACCTGTTCACTTAAAGGTAGAGAATCCATAAGCATATGCATAAAAAGAGCTGCAAGGTGTGCATGATTTGTTGCGGTCTGCCCACACGCAACTAATGATTTAATACGAGCCCTGAATGTCGATCTCATCACTCCTGTTGATTGATTATCTTCATACCAGCTGAAAACATTGAAACATTAATGTTTTATGGAATATAATATTTAAAAATACAAGCAATATTCACTCCAACAACAAAACGGTATTCAAATGTTTTTGCTTTACTCAGTGTAGTACTTTATTGTTTAAACATTGTTATGTAAATAAATATCCCCATGCTATGCTATGCTCTTGCCCGTAGGGTAATGTACGTAGACTTAATACAAAATTGGTGGACTATGTGGAACAATATTTTTACGTTTCTTTTAAATGTATTTAATTATTTTAAATATTAAGATAATTTTTGTATGTTTTGAAGGCTTTATATTATGTCTACGTACGTTAAGCTAAGGGCAGGGGTCATTGACATTGTGCGTCATAGTCGCATAAGATTACGATTTTATTGAAATCCAAATACATTTAATTTTTTTTAATTTTTTAATTCCCGGTTTTCCTTGCAATTTTTTCTTTACAATTAGAGCACTCTGAAAATAAACTTTAAAAAATACTCATTGGTATGGCTCCATGTAAACGAAAGAAAGGTTCGAAACTGGACTACTGAAATGCACATCACCAAAGCACATTACACTGGGCTCTAAATGACTATTAAAATAGTGGAATTATAAGACCATTAAAACACTTCAAATTAGTTGAAGGGTCAAGGTTACAGCAAGTGATAATTGAATTTAAAAGACGTGGTTTTTTTTTATGGTAATGGAAGGTAAACAAGCAGACGGATTTCCTGATGGTAAGAAATACACGTCGCCAATAGACACCAAAGGTGGAAATGGTATATTGCCAACCAGAGGCTGGGATGGTAAGCCTCTTGCGTGAGTAAGTTTACCGGCTACCCTACCCTCCAGACCAGAACACGACAATGGC
>DVZL01004642.1:0-12726 GCA_018236625.1 Lasaia peninsularis | reverse complement strand
TGCTCGCCTCTTACGAGCTGCCTGGGTGGAAGGCAGTTGGCCTATTCTACAACGGAACCCGGACCAACACGGGATTACTAGACCCCGCTGTCTATCTGCATACTGCTAAAAATAGATCAAACTAAATATATATATATAATGGTCCCACGCAAGAAACGCATTTTTTGTAGTTTTTACAGGTAACTAGCTGTACCCGCAACTTTGCGTTTTTATGTAATCAATTTATTTTATACATTTCTAAAATAAAAGTAGCCTAAGTCGTTCCTTATTACATTAGCTGTCTGCCATTGAAAGTCCCTTCAAAATTGTTCCAGCTCTTTTAGAGATAAACGGGTACAAACAGATAGACAGACGAAAAAAACTAAAAAATACTATTTTGGTATATGTACCTTGTAAACATATATATTATGCATTTAGGAAAAAGCGGATATTTTAATTATTTGTATATATGGTAGGGAAACCTTCAAGCGCGAATCCGACTCGCACTTGGCCGATTTTTTATTTTTGTATGTTTCTTACTCGATTTCTCAGTCTGCTTATCCCCGAAGTGGTCGGTAGAATTACATATACGTTTGTATGTACCACCGATTAGCCTATATTAGGTCCATTGATATTACAGGTGTCGAGTCGAACCCGGTACCTCGTGCTTCAAAGTCGACCACAGAAACGATTACTCTGGTAATTGTTAGATTTTTTTCAATTGCTTCAGCACTTTTTTGAAATATGAACAAAAACAAAAAAAAATATCTAGACGACATTGTAAAGTAATTGAAGTAAGTTGTCATCAACAAATAATCATACCTGATTTATTGTTAAGTTGTTTCTTGAAAACCAATAGATGTCGCTATGCCTATTTGGATCGCGGTATATGGACTAATTATCATAACATATTCATCATTCAATTAATCGTGCAAGCTCAATGTATTTTACTCCTGTTTATATGTCACCAGGTTGTATTTCAAGAACTGTCAAAATTTGAGTGTTAAAAATTTTACAAATTATGTCATTCTGCTGCCGCTATAACAAGTAGTAGAGTGTGTTGGCAGAAATCTCTCTTGTAGGAGATAAGCTCGCCCTTTGTACAGTAATATCTTTAAGTGATTGTTTTTTTTTTGTTGTTCTGTGTAAAATAAAGAATTAAACGAAGTGTAAACAGAGGATAAAATATGTATTCAAAGGGGGCTACCACCCAAAAAACGTTGTTTTGCCGTTTTTACATATAATAGGACGGAACCCTTCGAGCGCGAATCCGATTCACCCATGGCCGGTTTATTTTAGATTATGGATACGGTACTGTACCCTTCGTGCGCGAGTCCGACGCTTATTCGATTATTTTTGTTTATTACTTATTGACATGATCACTCTTGTCAATTCCAAAAGGATTTTAACTATTTATGTTTTTAGGGTTCCGTACCCAAAGGGTAAAAGAGGAACCCTATTACTAAGGTCTTGCTGTTCGTGTGTCTGCTTGTCTGTCACCACGCTATATCTCATGTATCGTGCTATTTAAAAATTTGACATTTCTTATGTGTTTCTGTTGCCGCTATAACAAATATCGAAACCAGTATGAAAGAAATATTTGAAGGGGCTCCCATACAACATTTTTTGCTGTTTTTACATATGAATGAATTTCGTGCTCGAGCCGAAATAAAATGAAATGAAATTTATTTATTTGCAGAATATGTGTGTTAAAGTTGTTACAAAGTTTTTAATTATACCAACATATTCTACTACAATGTGGTGTATTATACAAATGTGGTGTATACAAATATTTTAAAACATAAATCATATTTATTTATTTATTATGTACGATAATTATCTTATTATCTATAAACATTATTTTTAAAACTCTCATTTAGCCGTTTTTTTTTCTTTAAAATAGGTCCTTTATATATTTTAAGTTTATATGAATATAACATGCATAATATATGCAACTAATATATTTAAAATATTATAACTTTCAATATTTCGGAATTGGAGCACGCATAGTATAAGTAAGTGCGTCACCCTCTAACTCTAATGTTAGTACATAGTTGAAATGCAGTAAAATTGCCAAAGTCCGACGTCAAGTGCATTATAATGACTAATAAAAAAAAATATTTTTTTTAATTTATTTTTCGATCCTTGGTAGCGTAGTAGGTACGCTCTTTGCACTTCAATTTTGGTAGTCCGGGTTCGAACCCCACCATGTATTAATGGTTTTTTTTAACTTAAGTACCTACATTTTTGCGTGCTTTTAGGGTAAAGGAACATATCGTGAGGAAACTTGGGATTTGTGGCGACAGACTTGCTATCTGTCACATGGGAAATTGCGGGTGCATATGTATCTCTGCCTACCCTTTCGGGGATACGGGCATGATAATATTTATTTCTATTTTATTTTGTTCATATTTCAAAAATACTAAGCCAATTGCCGTAAAACTTATACGGGACCACGTTCACTACACAGTATAAAAGAAAGTCGCTTTCTCTGTCGCTATATCCATATGTATGTTTAAATCTTTAAAACTACGCAACGGATTTTGATGCGGTTTTCTTAAATAGATAGAGTGATTCAAGAGAAAGTTTTTTATGTATATAAATGTAAAGTATACCCGTGCGAAGCCGGGGCGGGTCGCTAGTTTTATGTGTAAACTATGTTACAGAATAATCGACAAAAACCATTTGGATTTGATGGAATAATCGAATAACGAACACACAAAAAATCTACAGACGATTTAAGAACCTCCTCATTTTTTAAGTCGGTTAAAAAGTAACATTTCACGAGATTTTCGACGAATAACATTCCGCAAGTTCATATTTGGTTAACCTTAATTGGTGTCAAACACAATACACAAATAATTTTTGAAATCGGTTCATAATTGTAGGAAATATCTCGTAACATACATACAAAAATCGGACTCGCGCACATAGGGTTTCGTATTTATATGTAAGGCCAAAAAATCACGTTTAACGTATGGGAGCACCATTATATACTTATTTTATTATTATTTTAGTATTAGTTATAGCGGTAATAATCATGCATCGTCTGTGAAAACTTTGACGTTTTTTGGGTACGAAACCCTAAAAACGGCGTGAAGTCGAATTGACAACCTCCGTTTTTCGTTGGTTGATAATATAGCCAAATTTGAGATCCTAGGGGATATCTATACACAGAAAAAAAAATTGGTAGCGTCTGTATGTAATATTAAAGTAACCGCTTTTTACCAAATGCGTATTATGTGTACCTATGTGTTACAACGCATACAAGTATACTAAAATAATATATTTTTTAGAATTTCTCTCTGTCTGTGTGCCCGCTAATCTCTGAAACGGCTGTGCCGATTTGGACGGGACTTTCATTGGCAGACAGCTCATGTAATAATGAATAGCTTAGGCTACTTTGATTTTAGTATTTTATTTTGGGAATGTATACAATAAAATAATAAAATAAAAACGCGGACGGGAAAAATGATAATTATTTATTTTACGAATATGTGTGTTTAAAAGATGTTACAAAAGTTTTTAATTATACCAACATATTCTACCACAATGTGGTGTGCAAATATTTTAACACTTAAATTATATATATTTATTAATAATAATTATATTATATTACTAATACTTATTATATTATTATTTATGCAGTATACAGTCTGGAGAAAAAACGGCAAAACAAACTCCCCGACTTTAATCAAATTTAAACTATATAAATATTAATTTAATGTATGTATTACTTAACCTTATCTTTAAAATAATCATTTATTCTATAATCAGTATTCTATAAGTCAGTAAGTATATATAAGCATGCAATATACATTATTTTGATGTCTGTAATGTGATCTGCTGGCGCAGTCTGGTTCTACCTATCTTTATAAAGCTCCCCTCATAAATTCTAGCCCTGTATATTCTGGGTCCTTAGTGAAGATGATCATTAGACCATTTATAGTGAGAGTGAATACGTTGTAGTTCCTGAACTACACAAAAAGGCTTATGAAACTCGATACAGTCTGCAAATTATTTTCTATGTAACAAAATAAAATAGAATATAGAATTCATAAATTACTGCCAACTTTACATTTTGGCTTTACCCACTTTCCCACGGGAATCCCTTAAATAATCGGTATAAAAAGTAGTAAAGTATAATTGCTTTACCTCGGTGTTCCGAGCCTATTTTTGAAGTTTGGCTGGCGATAACCTGTTGGTATCCGCTAGTCAAATTTCATTACCATAGGTGCAGTAGTTTCAGGGTGCACTGCGGCCAGGGTACAGCCAGTCAAACATTCTTAAAATGTGTTTTTAGTTGCCTAGACCTTCGAATCTTCAACTTAGACTAGCGACCCGGCCCTGCTTCACACGGGTTTATTATACACATATTTTAATAATTGGTATATACATATGTCTTTATTTTTTTTCATATTTCCATAGGAACAGGTCGTTTGTCGTGTTCCATAAAAAAACCACCTACTCGGTTTTGTAGCAATTTATAGGTGTTTGTAAATCAGCCCATTATCTATTGTTTATTTTAAAAAAAACTTTCTCCGAATTTCAACAGGCCGTTAAATTTTATTACAATATAAATATACGGACTGTTCACAAATCACTTTATAAAATGCCGTATCTGTCTGGGTGTGCCAGTATAGTCCGAGATACCGCTGAATAATTTCAGCGTTCATCTGTTAATATATCAATATGTCATTTTTGTTGATACACTAAAAACATGGATTTACAATAATATACGACATAAATTTGGATATTAGGTATTTTTATTATTATCATATATAAATCTATTTCCATTCGTAAGTATCGCAAAAATAGAAACATTCGAGTTGTGAGTTTTTCTTTTCAATTAGGTGGTAAACAGTCGCTTTTGTGCTTGACCGCAGTTGATGTCCGATTTTGACACGAAGTCCCGGGTTCGGTCGCCGGATAGGGTTACTTGTTTATGTTTTTTAGTTTGTTTAAAAAATAAAACTGCTTAAATTTGGATTTTGTGTGTGTGATTTTTGGTATATAAGTATGTCTCTCTGCCTACTTCTGCTAGGATATGGGCGTGCCGATATTAATTTTATTTTTATAAAAAATCGAACGTTTGCGTTTTAATATGCTCTTATTATTGTTTTCCAGATTATGCAGCGTGAAACGTCTGTTGCAGAAGTAAAATTTATCGGGTTCTGGAGTATGTTCCCGCGTCCGCGCATAGATCGCGTTAGCTCTTGCATATCGACGGTGGAAAATGTCGTAAGGGACATATACTTAATTTTCAGTAGAACCAAAAATTTAAGTTAAATTAAAGTTAGGTATATCTCAACAGGTTTTTTCGTACAAGATTGTTTTTTCGAGAGTTTAATCCAGAATTTCATTATCTTTCATAATAAAATTGTTTAGATTTTAGAATATGATGTCCCTTACACAATAAAAATGTAGGCGAAATTACCATTACAATATTTAAAAATATGCAATTATAAAATTTGTCCCTTACTACATTATGGAATTGAAAAAATATAAAATGAATCATTTTGTCGTAAGTACCCGAAAGGCTTAAATTTCAGTCATATTCATTTTATAATTTGTAAAGCATTGCTGGTCTAATTCACTGATCATTTTAAATGGAGTAAGTACATAGAAATAATCTGTTTTAAGTTCATAAAATGGTGTCAAATCATAGAATAATGATTTTTCTTGATGAAAACCATAATATATAAATCGAATTAGTAATCAAATGTTGTACTACAGTGCCAGGAACGCTGTAGTAAACAGCAGCAGCAGTCTAGGAACATCCACCAATCAAATCACAACTCATAACTGACAACCGCATTCAAAACGAATTAGTAGTTTTGAAGTTAAACGGCGACAACGTTTTTTAAAAAAAACATTACTGCAACGCCCCCTGGTGAGTTATTACCGTAGAACCAATCTAAGAACATTCACCGATAAATTCTCAACCCATCACTGAAAACATCATCAAATTTGGACCGATAGTTTTGGAGATAGGTGGCAACATTGGATTCACAAAGAAACGTTTACCTACTGCAACGTCCCCTGGTGAGTTGCCACCGTAACACTTACCATAAATCATGCACCAAATAAACTCAAACTTATTACTGAGAACCGCATCAAAATTGGATTAGTAGTTTTGGAAATAAACACATAATATACTCACACACCGTCTCCATACCGTCGCGGGTTAAAACATAATAAAATAAATATATCAAGTGTGATCCCATACAACAAATGTGATTTTTTTTGCTGTTTTTATAGATAATATTACTGAACCCTTCGTGCGCAATTCCGACTCGCACTTAACGGATTTTTTAGTAATCTTGAACTTACCCTAGCTAGCAAAATAATTGTTTAATGCACGTGCGCGCGGGCATGACGTGGTGGCCCATTGTGCCAGGGGGACCAGGACCTTGACACAGAGTCGGCAGACCGTGGGTTATTTCACTTTAAAACATCACTTTGTTACAACCGTTTTTTTTCATACGGCCTTTAAAGTAGGGCTTAGAAGACTTAGTACTGTCCGGAGCACTTTCTGAATTTAAAAAGTTCCACGAACTCGTGGAAAACTCGAAAATAAATAAGCTTATTAGGGTTCCGTTCCCAAAGAGTAAAAATAAAAAAAACGGAATTCCATCTCGTGAACCGTGATGACTGGACGGTTGAAAATTTCACAGATAACGTACTTCTGATGCCGCGACCGTTTAAAAACATAATAAATATATAAATTGTGTTCCCATACGAACAACTTGATTTTTTTGCCGTTTTTATAGATAACTAGCTGTGCAAGCGACTTTGTCTGCGTTTTTATTTCATTAATTTACTTAATTTACTTTTTACATTTCGAAAATAAAATTCTACAATAAAACTAGTCTAAGCCATTCCAGTCAACTGTCTGCCAGTGAAAGTCCCGTCAAAATAGGTCCCGACGTTTCAGAGATTAGCGGTTACATACAGACAATAATTCTAAAAAAAATATTTGGTATATGTAGTACCTTCTAAATATACAAATGCGTTTAGTAAAAAGCTGTTATTTAATTATCACACGCCAAAAAAATAATGACGTTCGTTGTATGGGAACACCCTTAATATATTTGTATTATTCTGTTTAGTAATTGTTATGGCGGCAACAGAAATACATCGTGCGTGAAAATTTCAACCATCGCGGGTCATAAGATACAGTGTGTGATAACAGACAGACTGACTGACAGCGAAGTTTTGGTAATAGGATTCCGTTTTTACCTTTTGTGTATGAAAACCCTAAAGAATATCTGTCAATGGACAAATAGTGATAATATTATGTTATGTAAAATTATCTAATGTTTTAAACTTTTAATTATCTCGTCCAATTAGTCACCCGCTGTGTCTTTTAATTGTTCTTATGATAATTTTATCTAACAAAGTTTTGCTTTTTATAAGGCGCGTCGCACACGATGAAGATAATATAAAATATAATAGAACATATTTCGGAATATAGCACACCATAGAAATGCTATGAACTATCACGCATGACGAAGTTAATTTATTCGTATTTATACAAATAAATAAAATTGGAGTGTCTGTATGTAATATTAAAAAAACGAGTTTTGCTAAAGGCCATATTTATATATATTTACAAGGTACCTACATATATATATGTATATAAATTTTTTTTTCTGTCTCTGTACCCGCTAATCTCTGAAACAATGACCGATTTTGACGGGAACTTCACTGGTAGACAGCTGATAACATAATAATAAACGGCTTAGGCTATTTAGAATTTTATTTTAAGATATATATAAAATAAATTATTATGTAAAAACGCGGGTAGTATTACATATAATTGAAAATTATTTTTGAACTAGCCGACCGGTTTCGCTTTAGACAACTTTAATTAACTTAATTTGAGTAACTTAAGTTTTTGCCCAGATGACGTTGTAAGACGCGGCACCGGTCAGAAATTTAAAAAACAGTTTTCAATTCTAAGTAGGTAATATGTAAAAAAATACAGCGATCTTTCATTTAAAATATGAATATGTGTAAGTTTAACCCAACCAAAACACCGAGTGATACGACAAACAAATACATTTCATATCTTAATATCTTATAGGTTTCAACCAAAAATAGTTGTAGCATCAAGGTAGACTTATAAAAAAAATGAACAGGCTTTTTAATATCTTCAAATTTTAGATGTGATACCTTAGGATTGTATTAAAACATATTAAAATGTCAATATCGTACATCACAGTATATAATATTATCTATATCTTGTCATATAGCATCTTCTCCGTCTGTCATCGGCTTAAGACATATTGTACTGTATTATACCAAAGTAGACGTCATATAAGGCACGTACTTACCTATTTATTATTTTTGAAATACGTATGAAGCTTATTATAATAATAATTATTTATTTAAATCCTTTATTGCACAAAATTATGTACAAAGGCGAACTCAATACCAAGCATTTTATCCCAGTTTACCCTGGGTAGTGAAGACAAATTAACATGGGTGGTGTTTTAAAGTTTTACAGAATATAAAATTATAGTTAACAACGACACAATTACATACCACCAGATAATCCTAATAATCCTAATTATTGTCTTTGCAATCCTATATCATAAAAACGACGACTTTTAATTACACATTTTTATTTGTAGCAGTCATACATAATGTCGCAGTACCCGTACCTCGTTTGTCCGATCGAGTACTCTGAAATCTGAATCTCTGCGTCGTAAGACCATGGACTGCGAACCGTCGCAGACGGAACAGATACCGTCTACTGCAGAAGTACACCCCGCCTTAGTTCATTAAGCCTTTGATGGGAGTTGTAAGTGTTATTGCCATAACCTTGGGACTTACCAGGGATATCTGAGTCTTAAGAGCTATGACCGCCTCATTGTTCATCTAATACCACCGACCAGCCGCGAGGCTCGAGTTCGATTCCGACGGGGACAGACATTTCATGAACATAAACGTCTAGTCTGTATGGTCTGGGTGTTTGTTAAATTTTTCTGGTATCTTTATAAGTATTCATATGTATTAGTATATGTTTTTAATAACTAGGAAAGATACTGACAACTCATTTTCTCTTTTATTTTGAATAAAAAGAGGTAATTTGTTTTGATGTACCCATTATAATTGCTTACCCACATTATTCCTTATTTATTATTGAAGATAACCTACATCTAAAAAGTTTATATCCAAAACAAAAGTTTATAAAGCGCTTGTAAACCTATAGTAACTATGAAATAAACTTATTTAACCTGTGGTGGGTTTTAAGTTGAGTAGCCGGTAGACTAATCATCTATAATATCTATGGTGTCTATAGGGCCACGGTTGTCTCTCACCAGCAGCAGAGTTGTATGAATATTCGGTGTCTTATTTCATAAAAAACATTCCGATAGGACGATTATGATGCCGCGGAACAAAACCTGTGGGTAGGTTTTGTTCCGTCTTATCTTTCACCCGTCATCTTTAGGAAAGATGGCATAATAGTGTTTTTTTGGCAATAGCCTAAAATAGCGAAAAAAATAGCGTCACCATTTGGTGGTGACTTGATGAAATTAAATTATTTTGTTAAACTGCGTACTTGTAACAGTTTAATTTTGCATATCAACCAGTAATGTTTATTGAAATGATCTAAGTTTTATTGTAACATTTAAATTTTAAAGAATGTGTTGCGAAATAAAAAAACTTGACGGATTGATTGACATCTTTAATGTTGTAGTGTTGCTATGTTTTTATGCAGGGTACAGACAGATAAAAAAAGATGTGGGTCGCGGATAGATTTGAAGTGACGGTTATTTTAGAAATTGGTTAGTGTAAAAACAAAGTCGTGTTACATAGTTTATTTATAAATCAAGAACGGCTGGACTGAATTGCATGACGTGTGCTTTAACTTGAAAAATGTACCGTGTATATCATAGCAGCTATGACGAAGTACGCGGCGGGACGAAGTTTGCCGTAATAGCAAATTTATAATATATACTAATTATATCATAATGTCCAGATAATTTTAACATCCAGCAAGACAACAAGAGCCACAGACTACATACCCCCATGGGGGTCTGTGACAAGAGCAGAGTCTGTCCAACTGTGACTCGACTTATCAAGGCGTCGCAGTGATATCGAAAGAGTAAGGTACTGTAAGGGGGGATCAGTCTTTGTAGCTCAGATCCTTTTGGTTATATAAGTTTTTCCGGGAATCGGGGATACTTTTATAAAATAACTTTATTAACATATATAAAACCACTTTCTATTTATAATGCACTTTTATTCTTGTTTATTTAAAATATTATAAAATATGTAATCCCTATGACGTCTCGTCTTCTTCTGTTCTATATAATATTCTTTTACAATTGAATTTATATTTTTATTATTTCAAAATTGGAATCGCGCGTTAAATTCCGGCTTGTGCAATCCGTAGAGTTTGCATATTATGATATGCAACCTCTACAATACTAACCGGACTTGTATTATGTGAGGCCAGGGTATGAGCATCCAAAGAAGCCAAGGAAGTGCAACTCTCCCTAGTCTTGTTCCGGGAACCTCTCGGCTCACCCAGCAACAACCCCAGCCGCATGTACAAGTCATTCTGCCGCCTCGCCTCATAGCCCTGCTTGATATTACCTTCATCATCTGAAACAATATATTATCGTTAGATTCGTCTATCAAATTATCAATTAACCACAAAACCATGCGTGCTTTACAAAATTAAAGTGCGAAAAACT
Source organism: Lasaia peninsularis (assembly GCA_018236625.1). Classification (NCBI taxonomy): domain Eukaryota; kingdom Metazoa; phylum Arthropoda; class Insecta; order Lepidoptera; family Riodinidae; genus Lasaia; species Lasaia peninsularis. The sequence goes on along the minus strand of DVZL01004642.1, from coordinate 2,035 downwards.
CTTGAAGCGAAACAAAAATTCACACCAAATCATAGCATAAATATTTTCTGCCCTTCGGGCGAAATGTAGTTGCATTTTTCCACAAATCTCCAACTCCTTCGAGCAGAAAAATAGTATACACTCCTTGGGTAGTAACAAGGAAAGATTCCGATCACATGTTTCGAAGTGTCGCCTCAGTAGACAATCCCATGTGATTTGAGACTTTTCTTATTTCCCTGGGTACGTAATATACTATCAATAAATCACACACAAAATTAAAACCAGTGCTTTAACATCAAATACAGCAAATAATAAATAAGTATAGTTAACATATGTATAATTTTAAGATGCTTTTCAACTTAAAAAAAAGTATAGTATACTTCAAACGGATTAGCTGATTACCTAATCAAATTCTTTTTGAATAACTACAGATTTTAATAAATAAATAAATGTTATTTAACTGAACAACAAAAATTTTATAAACGCCTAACAAATGGTAAAGGTACATAGTTTTATTTAAAAAAATTTGAGGAAAGATATTGAATGAGTTTTAAAATTAAGAAAGTTTCCAATAAGCCAATAAAAAACAAATGGCCATATAAAGGTCTTTTAAAATGTTTTAAAACAAAACGTCAGTTATATTTAAATTATCGTTATTCCCGACATCAAAAAGGAAATTAAAAATATTTATATGCGTTATAAAAAATATTTTATATAGTATATAGTTTTATAATTAATATATAAATAAAAAATTAAGTGTTACAATATTTGCACATGTAGAATATGTTGGTATAATTAAAAACTCTTGTTTTTGTAACAATTTTTAAACACACATATTTGGCAAATAAATAATTTTCATTTCATTTTGCTATAATTTATTTGTACCAGAATCTTTGAACCTCGATTTTGACGGGACTTTCACTGGCAGACAAGTGATGTAATAAAGAATGGTTTAGGCTACTTTTATTTTAGAATATAATAATTAAATAAAAACGCGGACAAAGTCACGGGCATAAGTACATTAACTAAAACGTGTCTGGAATCACCTTTACAATTATCATTAGAGTTCGAAGACATTTAACATTTTCTCATGGATTACGAGAAATGTTAGCTTCCCATATCCAATATTAATATGCCCTATTCCAGGTGTAAGCTGGGAATTAGCTGGGAATTAGAGAACAAACGCAGGAAATGGGACAAAAAGATAGTAATTATGTGCTATTAGGGCGCAAAACAATGCTTTCTAGTGTGTTGGTTTTTATCAAATGTCACTTGTACCGTTACATTTTTACCTTATATGGAAATGGAGTTTCTGGAGTTTTAAACTGTTATATGGTATGTGAATTCTATAAATAAAGGTGTCGGAATAAAAAATAGCATATGTCTTTCTTTCAATGGAAAAATTCATTAAAATTGATTCAGCTGTTTTAACAAGATAACATACAAACAAACTGACATTTGATGTCTACAATCGAGTAGCGAAACCAGGCCTAATTCTTGATTATAAACGAGTCCGGGATCTATTCATGACTCATTGCTAAATTGATGATTGGCAGGGATCAAACCTACACTACAAATGGAAGGTCGAACACGTTTTACCACTAGACCATCGAGGTTCTAAGCTTGTATTAATATTATGAAAAGTGTATTTGGCAGCTATCATCTGAGTAAGCTATCAAAGCCATTACGTTTAAATCCGACACGTAGGTAACTCGATACTTTGTCGGTCGGAAGTAAACAATAAAGTCTTTGTACGATTTGTATTACTATATATAATTATTGTATAGAGCCATTAAACATAGTAGTTTATTTATATAAAGGTCTAGCAAATTTTTTTTATTTTTATTGTATAAGTCTCCTCATGGTAAGAGACAACCAAGGTCATAGACATCATAAATATTGTAGGTGCGTTGTTTTCCTGCGGTCGGGCTGTGAGATCTTACGTGCAAATACGGCTACCCTACCCTCCGAACCGGAACACGACAATGTCATTATGGCGGCAGGAATAGGTAAGGCGATGGACCTCTACACGGGCGATTTGCTGTTCAGCACTCTA
>DVZL01004641.1:0-12726 GCA_018236625.1 Lasaia peninsularis | reverse complement strand
CACTATTATTTGCTATTTATTTTTTATATTTTCAATGTACAGAATTGACCCATCCACAGATTTATTATATGTATCGATTAATATTATTATTTATTATTTATTTATTTACAATTAATTATTGTTACCATTCCATAATATATCAACGATCTCGGAATCGGCTCGAAAGATTTTCTTGAAATTTTGTATTTAGGGCGTTTCGTGTTCGATAAATCGATCTAGCTAAGTTTTATTTTTAGAAAATGTCGTTTTATGGCCGTTTTCTTATTAACCTATCTTAGGCTTACCCGACTTTAAATCTCGGTCCGAATGTTTTTTTTCTCTTTTTATATTATTCATATCTCATCAGCAAATATTTTGCATAGTTATAAGTAACTATTATTCCAAGAAAACATGATTTACTAAAAAAAACATCGAGCTAAGCTCGGTTACCCAGATACTTTCAGTTATACATAGCCGTGGGCCAAGGTTTTCCGGAGCAGCTAGTTGTAGTATACAGATTCGTTGAAAAACTACTTTGTGAAGTCTCAAGTCAATCAAAAATTAGCGCGATTAATTTTTACCAGCGTCCTTTATTTATGTGAATAGACGTTGGTTATAAATATTGAACCTATAAACCGCGATCTAAGTATACATAGCGACATCTATTGGTTTTCGAGAAACGACTTAGCAAAAAATCACGTCTTAGTACTTAATGTTTACTTTATGTTATTTTTTAGTATTTTTTTGTTATAGCGGCAAACAGAAATACATCATTTATGAAAATTTGAACTGTCTAGCTGTCCCGGGTCATAAGATACAGCTTAGTAACATACAGACAGACTTGTTATTAACAGGATCCCGTTTTTACACTTTGGGTACGGTACTCTCAAGTTTCAAGGTTCAAGGTATTTGAATATTATAAACAGAAGACATTATATTCATCTTATCGCATATTAACCACTTCGGACCTCTTTTAAAAACCCTTTTAAATATTCCCTCAAGGGACAGAGCTAGATAAGTGGAGCAAATTTCCATTTGTATTTGGATATTCTTTTATTTTATATCAGTAAATTCTCGGCATTGGAATGTGATGACCCTATCGCCTGTTTGTTGTAATCTATTGATTTCTTTCTAGTGCTACAATAGCGTCAGTGCTTGCCATTGTCGTATTCCGTTATGGAGGTGTATATGACGTAAGAGTATAAGGCAAAAGATCTCAGCTCTAAGATATACCAGTGACATTTGTGATGTCAATGGACGATGATCAATCGTACTATTTTGCTTGCTTATCTGCTTATAACACAAATAAATTAGTCAAGGTAAATCTTATATTTTAAAACGAGCAATTCTTAAATATTTATTTATTTATACCAGCGATCTCAAAAACGGCTGTAACTATTTCGCTAAAATTTGATACCTAGGGGTTTTGAGGGGTAAAAAATTTATTTAGATAAGTCGACTGTCTAATGAAAACGGCGGTAACTAAAATTGCTCTTGGTGTAAAATAGTACCGACTCCTGTTTCTTAAACTTACCGTCAGATGTTATTTTTTTTAAGTAGACGAAAGCTTATTGCGCCGCCAAAAAAGTACTAACTAGCCAACCTCGGTCACCCAGATACATAATTATTGTGATTTGTATTCTAATTCCACTGAAAACAATCTTTATGTATCTCTTGTAATCAAGAGTTTTGAATACATAAAAATCTATACAAATAAATTGAATTGGAGTGTCTGTATGTAATATTAAAATAACCGCTTTTTACTAAGTTCATATTTACTTATACCAAAACAATTTTTTTTAATTTTTGTCTGTCTGTCTGTACCCGCTAATCTCCGAAACGGCTGGACCAATTTTGACGAGACTTTCACTGGCAGACAACTAATTTAACAAGGAATGGTTTAGGCTACTTTTATTTTAGAAATATGTGAAATAAATAAATTAAACAAAATAAATTATTTAATTCTAATCGTGCGATATACAGTCACGATTAAGCAACGATATAAGATCCCATGATGTGACTGACGAGTGGTAAGTCCGTCGTCATATTGGGCACAAATCCAGGATTTCCTCACGATTTTCCCTTCCCCGTGAGAGCACTCAGAAAATGTAAGTACCAACTTAAGTCATTGGTTTAAGCCTGGACTACCGAAGCGCTTACCACTATGCCACCGAGGGTCTTTATGTTTTATCTATATATTATTTTGTTACCTATATTATTTCACTTTTCTTATAATATCTCCCAAAATGCATGTCATTACAAAGAAGAATACATAATATAATTAGCTATAATACTATAACTAATTAAGGAGTAGTAGTATGAGTAATGCCAAAATAAGTAACAAAATCCTAAAGGCAAAAAACGTAAACAACAAAGTGCTATACATCATCACAAAATTAAAACTTAAATGAGCAGGCCATCTAAATAGGAACAAAAAAAGAAATCGGCAAACCAAGTAGATAAGTGGTGTTTTAGACAGGGCAGGAGAAGTCGAGGAAGACCTTCAAAAAGATAAGATGAGGATTTCAAAGAAGCCACAAGAACAATGTGGAGAAGAAGATCTTACAAACAGGAATTTTGGAAAAACAAGAGGGAGGCCTATGCTAAGGCAAAACAATCTACTGGTGTAAAAGTTAACTGAAATAGATATTTATAAAAATATTGTTAATAAAGGCATTCACTATTATTATACACATTGTATATATATCAGACTATAGCATAAAGAAGTCAGCATATTCAAAGAGATTTTCGGCATTTGTAAAATAGCTAAGACAATAAAATAGGCTTTCAAAACCATGTCTTTGTTATATTGGTGATAATTCTGTTGCGCGCTAACTAAACTTTATTTTAAGTTTTTTTTATATGGAGAAAGACAGACAAATAATAAGGCTCTCTTAACGGGAAAAGAGAAGCGTGGCCTAGAGACACTTTGGATGTCGTAGTCGCGTCGCTGTCCTGTGACTTCCTTAATTTCCAGATCGGAACACGACAATGACATTATGACGATAGGAATAGATAAGGCGGTATATCTCTACCCGTGTGAGTTGCTGTCTACTACAAGTGGTATTGTTGAGAGTGACTTACTAACTTATCCTCGTTTTTACGAGCTGCCTGGTTCTATACCAGCAGATGATCTATTCTACACAGAGAATCCGGACCAACATGAAAAAAAATATGGAAAAATTATCTGTATATTACTCAAACTTTAGTTTAAAAAAAGACAAAACACGGTTGTTGCTTTCAGCGAGATTTCAACAGACATTTTTTTATGACATAAGATGGCGAACAAACACATGGGTCTCCTGATGATAAGGGACATTCGTGGCCTATAGACACCATATAATTTGTAGATGTTGTAAGATGATGGGCTGTTACATCTTAAGAATTAGACTTTGTTTAATCTATCAGCGCAAATTATTACGTTTTGACTAATTTGATGACAACTAAAACATTTATTTTATTTTATTGTAAAAAAATAGTGCACGTTTAAAGTAAACTTTAACGGTTGGCATCAGAATCGTCACCATTCACCGAGAAGGAGCTTTTAAAATATGTTTTAACAGTTATTTGAATTTCCAGTTTCAAGTTTATTCCGATTTCATAAAATAGCAGTACAATACTGCATATCCGTTTGCTGGAGCATTTTTATATGTTAGCATTGGCTGCTAGCCAGTCGCTTGGTCCGTGACGATCAGAAGTACTTACTGCGAATCTCGTACCTTATACAAACCTGGAATCTCGAGCACGGAATAAACAGTCTGATTTCCTTACAATTGGTTGTTTGTTCTAAATTTTTAAAGTATTGTTCCGAAGTCGGATGGTGATTCGTCTGAAATTTATTCTAAATCAATACTTGTATTATAAAATAGTTGTGCCCGAGACTTAAAAGTAGCAAAGTAGCTTAAACCATTATTTATTATATCAACAATTTGCCTCTGAAAGTCCCGCTAAAATCGGTACAGCCATTTCAAAGATTAGTGGGTACAAACAGACGGATAATAACTCTAAAAAACATTATTTTTGTACACATACAAATGCCTTTAGTAAAAAGCGGTTATTTCAATATTACATACAGACAGTGCGTGGGAAAGTGCGTGGGCGTGTTTGTTGGTCCGTCTTTCAGAGCAAAACGGAGTTATGAATTGAGGTGATTTTAAAATGGAGATAACTGGAGGCATGGAGACATAGGCTACTTTTTGTCCTAAAATACGGAATATAAATTTGTGTGCTTTATTTCATATTATACCCAAATGGAAAGCTATATATTATCGCCTACAGTATCGTATTCAAATAATATTCTGTTTCGAGCTCGTGTTGGCTATTTAATAGATAATAGGTATTCAATTATAAATTATATATGAAAAAGTACATTAATATGTGGAAGTTTCACCAAGCGCCAACGATGAAGTATAGATTACAATAATTACGATAACTTATTTTAGTACGGCCACTAAACAAATGATTATGAAAACCTTATAAATTAAATATGCTTACCAAATGATTATCCAATTCATTCATTTAAAAACGCGACAAAAAAACGTATTTTGCTAAATTATTCGTAGAGTTCACAAACTAATACTTCGTTTAAAAAATCGTTTAAAATACGCTTTGAAAACATTTCACGCTACAAATTCTAACACCAGCTCTGAGACGCGAGGATCAAAATAAGTACAAATTTTCGCTCCACGGACGTACGGAACCAATTTAGAGAAAGTTATAAATGGTGATCGATGAACTCGAATCTCCAGCGGGAACTAAAACGAACGAAGCACTAGACAATTGGCCATCTGATTGATTTTGTCTCCTCCGGGAGATATATAATGAACTCGGCTAATTCCTTAACGTCGTCAGGCAAAGCTTCATTAATTACAGCAAACGTTCTTTTGGGCCCTGATGAGATTATCCGGTGATGTATTTCAAACAATTTACTCAGTTTTTCAACTTTTTTTTTGCGAGAACCTAATTTATACTACAGTTTATATTCGCCTTGGGATAATTTAGAATGCTATTGTAGCCTATTGGACCTAGTTTTTCTGTTGATTATGAGTGAATAAGTGTGAACATTTACCCACCGTTTCGGGAAGATACCCATCTTCCCGAAACGGTGGGTAAATGTCATCCGCGTATTTATTTAATTATTTTATACATTCCTAAAATAAATTCTATCACAAAAGTAGCTTAACCAATTCTTTATTACATCAGCTGTCTAACAAAGAAAATTCTGTCAACATTGGTGCAGCCGTTTTAGAGTTTCACTGATAGACAGCTGATGTAATAAAGAATAGCTTAGGATACTTTTATTTTAGATTTTATTTTAGAAACATAATAATACAAAAAATTAAATAAAACGCAGTTGAAGTCGCGGGCACACCTAGTATTCTAATAAAAAAATATATTAGGAAATTCTTCAATAAAATAATAAATATAAATTTAATAAAAATAATTCAAATAGTCATCGAGGTGCGTATATCACCACAAATGACGTCTTAGTGTTATATAAAAAATTACATGTGCTCAAAACAAAGCCTCTTTTGTCAAGTGAAGTCTGTGTTCAACTTTGACGCACGAGGTTCCGGGTTCGATTTCCGGGTAGAGTTACCTCACTACGTAATATAAAATAAAGTCGCTTCCTTTTCCTGTCTGTCCCTGTGTATGCTTAAATCTTTAAAACTGCCCCACAGACTTCGATGCGGCTCTTTTAACAGATAAATTGATTCAAGATGAAAGTTTTTATAACATGTGTAATATAACGGGTATCTTCGTAAGGGAAGCTGGGTGAGTCGTTTATAATTATTCCCCTTTTTTTAACCTCAAAACAACATTTTATCTTAAAAACTTCGTTTTTTCCCCGTATTGGTCCTGGTCCTCTGTATAGAATAGACCATCTGCCTCCCTATTAAGCAGCTCGTAAGAGGCGAGGATAGGTTAACTGGGTCACTATTAATATGACCACTGGTGGTAGAGGCAGTGTCACAATTTTAAGTCTGATGACGTCACAAAATGGTTATAATCGCAATCCAGTTAAGTCCTATTTCTTTCCATAGCAGATTTTAACAGCAGCCATATTAAGTACAAATTTAAATCTCATGACATCACAAAAATGGTTGTAATCGCAATCCAGCTAAGTACTATAAAAACTCTTTCCATAGTGGATGCTAACAACAGCCATATCAATTGCATTTTAGAAATCTCATGACTTCACAAAAATGGTTGTAATCGCAATAATTCAGCTAAGTACTATAAAAACACTTTCCATAGTAGATGTTACCAACAGCCATATCAATTACAATTTTAAATCTCATGATATCACAAAAATGGTGGTAATCACAATCCACCTAAGTACTATAAAAACGCTTTCCATGACGTTGAACCCAATTATCCAAGCGAAGCCTTTGAATAAAAGAAATTTATTACATTGTTATTAAGAATTATGATTAAAAATGGCGACATAAATATAACATTTCTGGAACGTTATGATTTCATCCAGTATCTTGGCTCGATCCACGTAATACGAAATGAGCTTATCCTTAAGACACATCACGGCCGAAATCGTCGTGCTGGAATTGAAAAATATGTCTAAATAAATCACTAGTATCAAAGGGATTTTTTTGTATAAAGTCTGCTATATTTCAAATAACACTCTCGCGTACATCATCTTTATGTTTCGAGAAAAGATTTGACTTTGAAAAAGATTATATTACTTAATTATTATACTCATAAAATCCTAACAATATTGTAGATGCAAAAGTTTGTCAATATGGACGTTGGATACTCTTTCACGACAAAACTACTGGACGGATTTAGATGAAGACAACTTATACATGAGAATTACAACTTGTTAAGTAACTACATTAAAAAGAGGATATAATTTTAAGCAATAAGTATTTCTAATAAGTCGAAAAAAATTTGCTCTTTAAAAATTATCAATGTTATTAAAATAATTCACGCAGGTCAATAATTCAACGTCCGCATTTTTATTTAATAATTTTATTTTATATATTTCTTACACAACATTCTAAAATTAAAGAAGCCTAAGCTACTCCTTATTACATCAGCTTTCCTCCAGTGAAAGTTTCGACAAAAACGGTCCAGGTGTTTCAGAGATTAGCGCGTACAAACAGACCAGACAGACAGACAGACAGAAGGACGGATGGACGGACGCACTAACAGTCGGACGACAGAGATACAGACAAACAGACAGACAAAAATTCTTAAAAATAATTTTAGTATATGTCCCTTGTATACATAATATGCATTCAGCAACAAACAGTTATTTTAATATCACATACAGACACGCCAATTTTATTTATTGGTATAGACGTATAGATGAAAAACTTACAAAACTGAATGAAACAGTATGTTTCATATAAGTCAACTCATTACTATAACATGTTTCTGTCTAAAAAAAATTCAGTAAATGTACAGGAATCAAAAGAAATTATTTCGTAATTGGTTATTTGTCTCTCTTGGATGAACATTAAAAACGCCATCTTGGCATCCTGGCGATTGAATCCGTTGGCGCTGCTTCTTTAGGAATAATTGGACAAAAGCAGTTCCCTAACAACCTTTTATTGCTGTTATACTTTTAGCTGATGAAAAGTAACGTTTCGCTAACTCGTTGTCCGGGAATCCTTTGTTCCTTTCGGTGAAAATTTTAAGGTGCAAAAATATTATTTTTTTAATACTTTAACAGATTATTTCCTATTTCATCCCTTACTTTGTTAAAAACGGTTTATATTCTTTGTATTTTAAGACTATACCGATCGATTTGTTGTAAATATTATTGTACACCATATCGCTTGTCCAGAAGAATGTTTGGATGGATTTTGATGCTTCGCACGGTTAAACTGTACATGTTGTATACATTAAAACCTCTCTCTTGAATCACTATATTTATTTTAGAAAACCGCATCAAAATTCGTTGCGTAGTTTTAAATACTTATTTGAACTTACATACTAGGGATATAGGGACAAAGAAAGCGACTTTGTAGTTGAGTTGACTTTGAAATATTTAAAATTTTGAAAGATTAAGATGTTAGATGTTTGAAATCGACAAAAACAAAAAAGATGTTGAGTTTGTTTTTTTTTGCAGTTTTACTACAAAAATAAAGTTATGATTTCACAATCCATCTCGCATCTAAAAATCTATCAATCTTCAACAAGTTATTGTTATCACAATTCTTGAAAGCAAATTCGCGGAAATCACTTTTTTCTCGCCAAAATCACATTTTCAAAGCGAAAAAGTAATTTTCCCCGAATTTCATGTACTTTGACATATTCATTTTAGCTTCTACACCCTTCATATACTCCTTATGAGACCATGCATACAAATATGAACAATCCCGCCACATAAAAGTAGTGGCTTTATTACTCAGAATAAAAAGTAAGAAATCTGTCGTTATATTCTTTGTAGATAAATCTGGTTTCCGCGGAGTTTCTTAACGGATATTGGGCGTTCACTGGGACGTATTTGTTCCTCAGTAATCACGACCTGGGTTGCCATTGGAAATATAAAGACAGATTGGTGGGACTTTGATCTTTTTGGAGATATGAATTTTTCATGGTGTCATCAAAATATATCTATACTAATATTATAAAGAGGAAAAGTTTGTTTGTTTGTTTGTTTGTTCGTTCGTTCGTTCGTTCGTTCGTTCGTTCGTTTGTTTGTTTGTTTGTTTGTTTGTTCGTTTGGTTGTAATGAATAGGCTCCGAAACCGTATACTACTCTTAGACCAACGATCGTAGGTATATTTTTATTTCATTTTAATATACTAATATATTGTGGAAATGTACAAATGCTTATAAAATAGATATACAATAACTAAATTCTTGAACATTTTCTTTCATGTAAAAAAAATATTTATTTATTTATTTAACACTTTATTGTACACACATCTCATATATACAAGGGAAAAAAGGAACAACAATAAACAAAAATGCATAAAAGGCGAGCTTATCTCTATATACCGAGATTTCTTCCATCCAACACAAAATTATCTGAATGTGATTGGAAAACGGAAGGCATCGTGTACTATAAAAAAAAATATGTAAAAAATAATTACACATAAAAATAATAATAGTAATACACTACACAATGAAAATGGTCAATGGACTATCTTTCACGGCCTTGATGACAATCTCAGACATAGTCAAACATAAGAGCAGCTAAATGTGAACAAACAGATTGCTGTGTTGAGCAAGATATAAAAAAAGTAATACATATATTTTCCTATTTCCGATAGAGCGATAATCTTTCAGTGTACTTACATCATATAATGTTTCTTCTTCAGATTACGAAAATGTGGTCATTGCACCTTCGAACTTTCCTGTTAATTTTGATAAAAAAATCTCACAATATTTCAGAAACTTTTAATGAAAAATGAATTAATTTAAAACCAATATATTTTTTTGCATTTTTAAGCATTGTGAAGCTACATTCATAAATTTTTAAATTTAGAACAATTTTATTTTGTTTCTTGGACATGTTTTTTTGTTCATGTGCACTTTATTAGTGGCCAGTTCTAATTTTGAAGGAATATACAAATAGTCGCTCTATTATCGCTCTCAACTATTTTCGATGTTTCGATTTCGATTTTTTGATTTATCTGAAAAACATAACGGTGCCTGAGACTGGATCTGTGCCCTTTATGAACTGTTATGCCTGCTATGTGTTGAAAACTACCATATCCGGGTGTATAAGTATGTACCAATATGAAAGAGATAGGCAAATCTCTTCGAGGATAGAGGTATGACGATATATAAATCGTCTTTCCTGGTCAAGTCTCAATATTATCTAAAAAATAGTAATATTTTAATAAGAATACTGAAGAACATTTCAAATGAAGAATTTAGTATAAAAATACACTAATTTCCGAATTATTATTAGTAACATTATATTCGGAACAAACTGTATTAGTCTAAAACTGATCATAAATGATGACGGAGCTTTTACTATTATTACAATTACTGAAGTTTACATTTTATCAGCTTGATCAAATTTAGCATGAATGCTAAATCGCCTTGAGGTGTAACGGTACGGCTGTCGCCTGTTAAGACCGTTAGCCGCGTAGGATCCCGGGTTCAATTCCCAGGTCGGGCAACTTTTCTTATATATTTTTCAGATTATTCTGAGTAAGCATTACAAATGTTTGCGATTGGAGTGTGCCTGAAATGGCGATAGGCTTGCCACCTATCACATCATGTGCCCTAGTACCTTGACTAATCGTGGGTTTTCAAATATATTCATTGGACTTACGAGTCGTGGATAAACTAGCACACCTCTGCCTACCCCTTTGGGGATAATAGGCGTGAAGGTACTTTTAGATTACATTACATATATAGAAGAGCTCGAAGAAAATACCAAAAAAGGCTTTCTACATGATTAGTCCAGCAAGTAATTTGAATATAAATACTTAACAAATTGAATTTAAAGTAGTAAAGACGTGAACTTACTCGAAGACGTGTAAAATTGATTTCTTATATTGCAGAGCTGCAAGCACTTTCAATCTTATTAGCTAAAGTGTCAAATCTTCACTAACTTTTCGAGACACGAAGTTGCATCAAAAATACGTCAAGTGCGAGTCGGACTCGCGCACGTTGAGTGGCGTACCATCATTACATATTATAAAACAAAGTCACTTTTTTGTCTGTCCCTGTGTATGCTTAAATCTTTAAAACTAAGCAACGGATTTTGATGCGGGTTTTTTTAAGACAGAGTGATTCAATAGGAAGGTTTTTATGTACCTATATAACATGTATAATATTCCCCTGGCGAAGCCGAAGCAGGTTGCTAGTAAGTATATACATATCTCGTACGATGTACTACTTACGCTACGGTAAACTGCAAGTTTTCGTAACTATTTGTAGCATAGTTTTTATACCGATTCTCAACAGAATTTCGCGGGAGAACTAAATAATTTTGATACGTGGGATTAATCTCTATTTTTTCACAGAATTATTACTTTTCTCTTGCAATACTTTTTTAATTATCACAGGTATGGTTAAATAACATAAAATATATTTAAAATTAAAAAAGAACTCATAGTTGAATAAAAAAATTACACCTATTATCCCCGAAGGGGTAGGCGGAGATATGCTAAATAGTATTAGTATATCCACGACTCGGAAGTCCAATAGATATACTAGAAGTACGTATAAGTAGTATTATTTTCGCAAAATATAAAGGCTTACAAAATCACAGTTCGAATCCTTTTTTACTCAAAGCCTATAAAGAGAACATCTCGCCAAAATAACTCGTAAACATTGAAGATCCCCTCAAAAGGCAATCTCGGGCGTGAGGTTTATGTCGGAAGTTTGGCTGTAAACTGGGGGAGGGCTCCCACCCTACACGCTATGGTCAAATAAACATGTGGAAATGGGTAAACAACTTAGCTTTACTAATATACAGGCGAGACAGGTTTGTTTGTTCCTAATCGATGAAGTTAAAACCATCATTTATCTGACTTTCCACCGCCTTATCTATTCCTGCCGCCATAATGACATTGTCGTGTTCCGGTCCGGAGGGTAGGGTAAGGTAGACCGAGACTTGCACATAATGCCTAACAGCCCGACTAGAGGGCAGCGGCGCACCTACAACATCTATGGTGTCTATAGGCTACGGTTGTCTCTTACCATCAGGAGACCCGTTTGCCTGTTCGCTGTCTTATACTATAAAAAAACCTAAAGACACACCAAATTTGTTTATGACTAGCTTTGCCCGCTACATCGTCCGCCTTTTTTAATTAATTATTTTACTTTATACTTTTCTAAAATAAAATTCTGAAATAAAATCCTTACTGTTTTAGTATATGTACCTTGTAAACATATACGATGCATTTATTAAAAAGAAAAGATATTACATACAGATACTCTAATTTTATTTATTTGTATAGATTTATAATAATTATCGGTCCAGTATTTTTTGAGTTCATCGATAACATACAAAAAAACATTCATTTTTATATATTAAGATCTATATTAAAATATTTGTGCTCAACTATGTGGTAGAATATATTGATGCACCTAATAAAAATTTTTTTGCAACAACTTTTTAAACACACACTCTGAAAATAATTAATTCCCACTTTATTTAAAAAAAAGGTGTGTTATTTTTTACTTGTCTTTTCTCAGATGACTGGTTTTAAACAAATATTAGGGCATTAAAAACTATTTATTTATTAGATATTAAAACCGTTTATGATAATCGTTGTCTCAACTCTCAGCAGTCAGCTGTATTTTTACGAAAAAAAACAACTTTCCGCGGGGAAGTCCCGCCGTCATATTCAACAAACTATGAATAAACTTATCCCACGAGCGCGAGCGGCGCAAAATATGTAAAGATTTTACAGTTCGTCAAGTTTAAAAAACCGGTTAAGGTATAAAAATAAAAAACACGTTTTAGACACAGACTATATACCTATACTAGCTGACCCGGCTAACTTCGTACCGCCAAACAGTCCATGAATGTTGTGTTACCTTTTAGCTGAACTAATTTAGGGTTTGATGAACATGAACTTAATACAATGATACAAAATAAATATTTATAAGGATAGATGTATAAAAGTATGTTATTATGATGAATAATACATACAGAAAGAGAATAAAATTTAAAAAGTTTACAAATATAATTTTTCGTAAGCCTATATATAAAAAAGTAGAACAATATCAATCATCATTAAAGTGATTCATTATAAAAACATTGCGCTTTTGTTTACGTGAGTTGTAAGAATATGAGGTGAAGTATTTGCC
>DVZL01004640.1:0-12727 GCA_018236625.1 Lasaia peninsularis | reverse complement strand
CTCGCCTCTTACGAGCTGCCTGGGTGGAAAGCAGTTGGCCTATTCTACAATGGAACCCGAGGGTTCATTGGAAAGACAAACACTTATTATTTTATGGGAAAATACCACAGTATCGTTTAGAAATATTACACATGTTTTTTCTTTATATATACCGAGCCAGTAAATACTGAGACAGGAAGTTACAACGGCTATCGATCACAACCTTTGTTATTACATTACTTATTTAATACATCTAGTATCTCTCCGTGGTAGATATGATTGTTATTATATTATCTTTCTTCACGCATAGTTAAAAATTTTAAAGGTAAATTCTGTACATTGAACATGTTTAAAAAAATAGGCCAGGCAAAACACATTTATATTTTTTTAGAATTTTTATCGGTTTATCTGTATCCCGGTCGCAATTCACGTTAAAACTTCTGAACCAATCACAACGAAATGTGATCTAACGGGTAGTCTATATTCTAAGGAAGGTTAAAGCCTACTTTTTATTCTTTTACGTAAAGGGTTTTTGTGGGAGAGGGTATAAAGCCAAAATCTAAAAATAATAAAATCACAAACGTACATTTTTTTTATTTGATAACATACTTTACAGATTTTCCTGTAATTTTTTCGAAGTTGTAAGTAATGTAGTTCAGAAAATACGAACATTAACAACTCTTAATATAAATGAATTATCTAGGGTAACTTGAACCCTGAAATGCACAGAAGCTTTATAGGTACAGGTCATCTTAAACTGGAATACGGTAGAAAGTTTACCATGACATTTGTTATAATAGCTTCGTTCTTAGAGCTAACAGTAAAGTAAAAATTTAACCAATATCTTTAATATAACTAAAAGTAATAAATAATAGGAAAAGCGGAGATGCCAAATATGAAATAAAAACGTTGCATAATTGCGGAAGACTCTAGAGAAACCTGTCCGCGAACTTCTCGCTGAGGTTGCGTAATCTCGCATACCGATGAGACGAACGAATATAATATATATCCTTGCGTGAAATAGCTTTGATACTATTTTTTAACAAT
The DNA here is from genome assembly GCA_018236625.1 of Lasaia peninsularis. Taxonomy (NCBI): domain Eukaryota; kingdom Metazoa; phylum Arthropoda; class Insecta; order Lepidoptera; family Riodinidae; genus Lasaia; species Lasaia peninsularis. The sequence goes on along the minus strand of DVZL01004640.1, from coordinate 11,701 downwards.
TTTCAGTATTATATACAATTTATAACCTCTCACCTGTATGATAAAATCTAGTAGCTGTTGAGTTAGTTTTTTGCGTTGAAACTTCTTCCATAAGTTTTTTTAATTTATCTGAAAAACTTGACTTGAGATTAACTCGATTTGGATTCCATGTGATCCTAACCTAATATCGTCAGCTAATCATGGGTGCATAAGTATGTTACTCTACCTTGGGCGTATGGGCGTGACGTTATTTTTTTTAATTTGATACTAATCATTTAGCCTGTTATCATCGTATATAATATTTATTTAATCTATAATAACATTAGTAACAGATATATTATTATTGTGAGATTTGAAACTTGATTGAAGAATTTCCAGATAGATCATGAAAATTAGATGATTATTAACAGTGTAATAATGTTAATATGTACTACAAACTACCTTGTTTATTATAATTACGCAATGGTCGTACGGATAATCGAATAAACGAGAAGTCTTATAATTTTATTGTGATAATCATTTCGCGCACGCGCACGTTGAACTCTTTTGTATTGGAGATTACATCTTTTTCCAACCGTTGAACATTTAATGCGCGTCATTCCGACGTACGCTGTGACTATTAAATATTATCTGATTAACAACGATAAAATATGAAATGTGATTTGTGTACAGTAAAATTATGTAAGTTAGATCGATTTTCTCAAGATTTAAATTAAAAAAAATGTTAATTATGCATTACTAACCAGAAGCTATGTTCTATTTCAAACAGGAACACAACATTAAATAAGTAAGAAATTCAAATTATGGAGGTTGAATAGTTCATTAATAGTAGTGATGGGAATGCTTTTTTAAAAAAAATAGATTACGCTGACATTACGTAGACATTGGGGCCGTAAGCATTTATTACAATTATTTACCATCCCCTTTGACAGTAAAAAAAGCTCTTACCCCCTGCTCCCATGCTTACGTAAACATTTGTCAATTATTGTACTGTTATTTCTTAAATAGTTTATAGTATTGATATGATTAAATTTAATAGTAATTTATTTGTTATGAAAAAACTAATATTAAGATAGTTCTCAAAATACCAGTCTGTTTTTAGGGTTTCAAAGGGTAAAAAAAGAATGCAATTACATATATAATAGGATATAGCCAGAAAGTTAAATTCTTTCAACGAGATAAAATATATACTAATATTTAAGGGGGGTTCCCATACAGCAAACGTGGTTTTATGTTATTTCTACCGATAATAGTCCGGAATCCGTAGTACGCGAATCTGACAGTTTTTATATTTTTTTATTATGTCGACTAATTTCTGGTTTGAAACTTATGATATTTTTATGTTGGCAAACACTTGTTTTACCTTGAGGTTGGAGCAAACAATTCCGGCACCCTTTCCAATCGCATTGGGCAACAACTTGAAGGAAATAATTAGCTCTATAACCATTTTAAAACTCGCATAATATGTTAGGTTATTGGAGTTACATTGATTAACTACAATAGATAATTTGAATTCCTGTAGTTAAATGTAAAACGCCATATCTTTGTAATAAAAGAAGCGTTACTTTTCTATGTTATTGTTGTCTTGTTATAATAAGTTATATAAAATTAATAATTTAAATCCGGTAAGACTGTAACCCTTTGTGATCATAATATATTAATAAAAATACATAAGTATTTTTTGTATGTACTTATTCAAAAAAGTACTGAACCAATTCCAATAATGCGACCACACGGCAAACGCTAGCTATCAGATAAAAACAGATTAATAAAATTAGTTAATAAACCACGACATTATCCGCTAACACATATAAAAAAAGCATATTAATGGTAGAATTAGGAAATCTTCTAGGTGCTTTTTGTAACTTATTATAAGATACTTAAACTAGTGCCAATTTTCTTTTTCATTGTAACACGTTTTTTAATACTCAATATATAATATTTAATTTTTCCACATATAATATAAAAGAAAAGAAACTGTCTCCTAAGCTAAATAAGACAATTAATTAATCACTTCACAAACCAATAAAAGCTATAGCTATTGGAAAATCACACTAAAATAAAAATATGCCCACTGTATTCCGTCGTGTTACGACTTCTGTAGTATATTTGTTCATCTATTGTTTGATTCCTGTGGAAATATACTTTATTTAGGTCTGAAACTAAAGGTAATAAACAAAAAAATATAAGCCGTTAAGCTATTAGAGCCTTAGTTGTCAGTGATTCTCGCTTGGAACTACCACTCTGGTAATCCAGGTTCGAATCCCCGTCATCTACTAATAAGTTTTCTAACATTACTAAGTGTTCTTAAGGTGAAAGAAAACACCATGAAGAAACCCTCGTTCGAATATGGGAATTTGAGCTAACTTAGGATTGTGCCTTTTTCCTTTCTGGGTTGTAGAGGTAAGATGTTAGTCGCTCTATGTGAAAACTGTATACTTTTCGTGTCCCCTAGATTAGGTAGCTGACTTTTATATCACCTGATATATAGAAATAAGACTGAGACGAAGAAGAGAATTTAAAAACGTTAACAAAGTCGTTGCTCTTTAGCAAATTGTTGCAATTAATTGTTGAAATGATAGAAAGTGAAAGCTAAAAGTAGTTGTAAATAACAATTCAATAAATTTTAAAAGTTACATTATGTGATTATCGTCAATGGAGTAAAAGTAAAATAAGTGCTTGGAACAATGTTATTTGTTGCGTTGTAGTGTTACGGTGCCCGACTAAAGCTAGGCCCTTTCAAGTATTAAGCAATAGTACTAAATCGATTTAGGTATCTTACAAAATTAATTAAGCAGTTGCTTAATAAAGTTTATACGAAACATATTTGGAAGTCTTTTTCACAATGTTTAATTCCAAATTCACTTTTTAACTAATTTCATTATGGATGTCCGTTAATTTTTATATATAATGCAATAAATTAACAAATTAGCAAATTGAAAATACATTTTGATGATTTTTTTTGTCAGATAGGTCATGTTTCTGAAGAGGTCGATAAATTAGATCAAAATGTAACGGAAGATTTTTAAGCTATAGCAAATAATAAAGATTTTTTGTATACTTTGATGATATGATAATGAAATTTTGCAGTTTTACTACATACTGTATGGATAGTAGTTACGACATTTTATTTTAAGTTAATTTTTCAAAGTTTAAATGGTTATATAATTTACATTCCTGATGTATGCAAATCAAAAACACAAAAGTCATAACAAAAAATAACTGACCAGACGTTTTCGAGTTATAAATCGTGTCAGGAACCACTACTTTGTTGGATACATATATAACCTGTGCGTTATTACCGGTATAGATTTATGATATATTTTGTAATCTCATAATAGTCAATTAGTTTAGTGTCTGACCAAGATCCGTAATACGAATATATTTGATGAACTATAGATCAGTCAATGTATATTATTTTTTTATCGGCGAGGTGGGCTTGGTGGGGTTTGAACCTAGACTGAAATGGTAGTTCGGAGTCTTAGTAACGCAACAACATAAGCATGTAATTTGCTGACTTTGGGGTTAGATCAATTTGTGTAATTTGTCAAGTAATATTTTATTATTTTTTTTTTACAATAGAAATATTTCATCATGGTATATACTTTAAGACTTACATCTTATTCAGGTTTTATTAAACTTTTCAGATTGATTCATGGTCTCCAAAAAGTGGAATTGTTTTAGTGACCTTTAAATAAAGCTACTTATAAATAGTGAGGTCAGATATCCAACCTAATCTCACCATTTATTATTATTTATACAAAAACATAAAGGTCAAAGATTAATTATCTTATGAATAGGCTTCTGGGTAATTACCTTATTACTATTTGTTCAAGTGTATGTCCCATATATAATATGTTCTTTAATACAGGGTTTTTTTTAATTAACTTAACAAACAATATTACACATACAATATAAATCACGTATTTTTGTAACATGGTCATGTTAAAACAGGAAAGGTGCAAGTTGGACACGCGCTATGGGTTCCGTAACATATTAGTAAAAATGATATAAAAATACGTTTTTGGTAAGGAAGCCCTTTTTAAATATTTATTGTATTCTGTTTTCAGTATTCATTGTTATCGCGGCAATACAACAAATCATTTGTGAATATTCAACTATTTAGCTATCAGGTACAAGCTGGTGTCAGAGAGACAGACAGACAGACAGACAGCGGAATCTTGATAATAGGATCGTTTTACTGGGTTACCGTTTTTCAGAATACGGAAGACTGAAAACTGTATTCTAAGTTTATAACGTTTACTTACCTCTTTTTGTGTGATGAATGTATTTAGGTTTAGAAAAAAATCAGACTGTTATAACATTGGCAATGGAATAGAAAGATGTTATGTTAAGAAATACATGTCGTATATTTACATCAAAGATTGTATGGGTTCGTTGCCATCCTGAGGCGAGGATGTTAATGGAGTTCTGGGTATCTTTTAGTGTTAAGAAATACAGATTCAACAATTACTTAACATTTATCCATGAATATATATAATAGCCAAGGTACTACCCTGGTGGATGTTCTAGTATGTAGTATAGTCTAATGGACTTATGAATCGTGGATATACTAGCACACCTCTACCTACCTCTTCGGGGATAATAGACGTTAAGGTACTTTTTTTTATAAAACTATGCACTATATCAAAAAATATTATGTGAGCGTTTTAAGTAGATAGACAGGTTGTATATATTACCATATCCAGTTTAATCTAGGTATTATATAAATTTCAAGTAATAAAGTGGTTTGGGCAGATATCGTGATTTAAAATCTGATTTGTATTTAAATGGCGATTAAAGAATGTTAAGCCTTGATATATCAGATATACTTGGATTGTGGGTAAACAAAAAGTGTAATCAAATGGCGATCTATGACTATTAATATAAATAAAATGTGTATGTTTTTTACGCTTAAATAACAATTGGGATATGTACCAAGAGTAGAAAATGATTAGATTTTCGTTTTTCTCACTTTAGGTAACCTCCAAAACATCTACATTAATTTTCAAAATCTTTTAGAATCACTAAGATCCTTATAAGGTATTTTTTTAACATTATGCGTTGAATAACAGCAGCTGGCTACGTCCACGCAAAATATTAAAAAAAAACTATACTAAAATTAGAATTTGTTTAAGTTTTGATCCATATTATTAAAAAAATACTTAAATGTATCTTCATAGGGCTGTCAATAATGCAAATTACAGCGCAACTAACCTCTAAACAGGCAACCATATTTAACAAATATCCTTCTTTCTCAATCCGGTCCAATTAAATTCGTTAAAAACCGGTTTAAGTAACTAAGTAACCTGCTATTAACGTCAGTGCTTGCAATTTTCGTGTTGTGATTTTGAAAGTCTTCTAAACTTGAACGTAAATCTTCATATACACCTAGGCTTTGTCTAGAATAAAATAAAAAAATATATATTTCACATTGACTATGGAAACGAGTACTGTTTCGATGGTCAATGTGAAATACAAACGCATCTATAAGCGACAATCATTTTATTATTTAGTTGATCCTAATAGCCCCTTTGGTCGAGCGTAGCCGGTGTCCGACATTGACACACAAGGTCCGGGGTTCGAATCCCGGGCAGGGAAAATTTCTATGAGTTTTTTCAATTTATCTGAAAAACTAAGCGTTGCCTGGGGTTGGATTCGTGTCCGATATCGCGACAGATTTGCTGCCTATCACTTCATGGGACCTAATATTGCCGGCTCTGCCTACCCATTTGGTGACAACATATTTTTTAATTTCATGCTAATCGTTTAGCATCAAGATCCGCCTTTTGTCATAATATAATTATAGCATCTAAAACACCAAAGAAGTTAATCACGCTGGGCCAATTTAAAAATTGATTTTTAAATTTTCAATGTAAAAACTCAATGGGACACAATAATAGCGGGCACTGATGTTATGACATCACGAGTATTGAGTATCTTTAATTGGATTACCAAAATATTATTCGAATCTATTACCAAATCTTAGCTGAGAGTGTAAAGATATATTGTATGGTAATCGTTTTATTTCCGTTCTCTATATACATATACCCATTAGGTGTAAGTTTTTACGTGAATGTTAGCCATTAAAGTTATTGTATCCATATTACATAAGAGATTACGACCAAATATTTATATAATATGCATAGGCATCGGAAAAATTGCTTCACCTCGATACATGTTTAATAATTTATTGATTACAGTTTTGGTCTGACGACTTCTAGAATACTTTTCTATATATCTATTCCAATAAATAAAATGTAAGTGTCTGTATGTAATATTAAAATAACCGCTTTTTAATAAATTCATATGTTTGCTTACAAGGTTCATATACCAAATCTCTATTGTAGTTAAGTAAAACTTATTGTCTCTGTGGTCAAGCGTAGTTGGTGTCCGGCAAAGATGAATGAGTTCTCGGGTTTAATTTCCGGGTAGGGAAACATGTTTTTTTCATTTATTAAAATGAAATGAAATGAATACAAATACCATAAATACACACTTTTAACACACATATTCGGCAAATAATTTTCATTTCATTTCATTTCATATTATCAAGTATTTCATGAGTATGTAATTGGTAGACCATACCCTCAAATGGGTAGACACCCATTTGAGGGTATGGGCGACCATTGTTGAGGCTCGGGAGTGATTGGAGTGATGGACATAAACGTCTATATTTTAAGGTTTAAGTGTTATAAATATTATTATCTAGTTAAGTATTTGTTCGTATTTTTGTTTTTGTCTAATAATTATAACTTAAGCATGTGCTTACTTTGATGTGCTACTGATTTCTGTAACTTGCCCAAAGATAATTATTTTATTACACTACTATTCAAATATTCTCTCTCAACTTGTTGGTATGACCGGAAAGACAAATTCATAACTTAACAAGGTTATTATGAATTGAAATCAATCAAGAATTACTTAGTAATCATAGTCTATTATACTTATTAATAGTAGCCTTCAATATAGATTGTTTTAAATTTCTAACATTTAAAGAAAAAAAGTGTATTCGGATATGTATCACGCCTAAAATAAACAACACCAGTTTAACTTTGAATATATTAAAAAAAGATAAAAGTTATCGTTTGTTTCTGAACGGAAACAATTTCTTAGTAAAAATATGTATACTTTTAATGTTGAGCATTAAAAAAAAATTAAAGGATGATGGGAAGTAGAGGGTGACAAAATGGCTACTCTGGTATACCATGAATTTGATAATGATCGCCTTATAGAATTTCTGTAGCTTACAACCTTCATGGTAGTTTTTGACACATGAACTTTTTTTCAAAAACTGTTCTTTTTTCAAAAATCTCAATGGACAATATTTAAACGGAAAATTATTAGGATAATAAAAAATCTTACCCAAGGCGACGCAAAGGGAGAAGGTGGTGAAATATACACTAGTAGTCATGTTGATTCTGTTGTGACGACCGTACGTCTACCTCAGCCCGGCAGCACTGGCTGCGCACGCGCAACCGACACCCACTACGACGGCGCTTACCACACGATCTATAGTGCGAGCCTGTCTTTTAGTAAGTCTAGTTATTGCCCAGTTTTCTCACGTTTTAAGGTTGTTTAGTTCTTCTATACTCAATATTCTTTAACTACAAAGCTAGCTAGGTCTCCGCAAAAGACTTTATATGCTACATAAGTTCTTCTAAACGAACCATGTAACTTATTAGGATAGAGATAAGCCATCTGTATGTTCTTCTCTGGATTATATTATAGTGATATTCAACATTTTGTTTTCTATTACTTGATTTTTTTATGGGATAAAAACGACGAATAGCCACACGGATCTCCTGATGGTAAGAGACAGCCGTGGCCTATAGGCCTATGCCCTGTGGTTGGGCTGTTAGACCTTATGTGCATGTCTACCGTCTACCTTACCCTCCGGACCGGAACACGACAATGTCATTATGGAGGGAATAGTTAAGGCGGTGGATCAGGACAAGTTGCTGCACAGCACTCTACCACTAGTGGTCATGTTTGTAGTGAACCAGTTAACCTATGCTTGCCTCTTCCGAGCTGCCTTATAGGAAGGCAGTTAGTCTATTCTACACAAAGGACCAGGACCAACACGAGGAAATTTGTCGTAGTTGAATAAAAAAATCAATAAACATCCAAACTTCCACATAACTTTCCAATAATTTGCTTTTATAGCACCTGCACTCTTTTAACGACTTACATAGAAACTGACCTGTGCACATTTCATCAGTAGCTAATAATAATTGTAATTTAGGTCTGTTTTATAATTATAAATATATGTATTGTGATGTTTATAAATTTATATTTAACCAAAATTATATCGAAGTTCTAACAATTTTTACAAATCTTCGTAATATATTTTACTACTGATTTTTATAGGAAAGTTTAATACCATTGTTTAGCCATTTTCTGATTCTAGATGGCGCTTAATTGTATTATATCTCTGTATATTACAATTACCAGGGCAAATCTGTGTGACCGCAAAGTCGCTTAATATAAAGTTTAGATATTTTTTATTTAATCTACGTGTTAAGTAGGTAATACATAACTTTTTTCATTTGTCAATATTTCATTCTATGCTATTTTTAAATTTTTACTATGTAAAACATCATAGACTTAGTTAAACCTAGAATTATTAATTAATTATATTAATTAGTTTTTGTCAAAAATTCCACACTTGGACTATAAATACCGCCGCGACATAAGAGTTCGTGTCCTCTATTACGAAATACGTCGCGATATATGTCGGCGTGCTTTGAGTGACAATATCACACTCGAATATATAATAATAGTTATTTACCGCGGCTCCGCTCGCGTAAAGCTCTTCATTCATTTACTCAGGCTTCCCATTCATCAACGTTAGTCCTATTATACACACAAATGAGCTTCTCTAAGACATATGATACCAATTAAAAAATGTCTTATGTAACCATAGGTCTACCCGATTATTTTACGCGCAATATATAGGTAATAAAATTATATAATTCAAATCATGAAATTTTTGCAATTACGATCATAGTCCTATGAATTTGTTAATTTTATATAAAGAATTAAAAAAAAGTACCTTCACGCCTTTTATCCCCGAAGGGGTGTGCTACTATATTCACGACTCGTAAGTCCAGCTGGTATATTAAAACATACCCACGATCAGCCAAGGTACTTGGGCCCGATGTGATAGGTGGTAAGCCTATCGCCACTTCGGGCACATTCCAATTCCGGGCAATATAATGTTTACTTAGAAAAATCTGAAAAACATTTAAGAAAAGTTGCCTGACCTGGGAATTGAACCCGGGACCCTTCATGGCAAACATTCTTAACAGGCGACACCTGTACCGATACACCACAGAGGCGATTTTAGATTTAATTAACTGTGGATTTATAAGTTTTCGCAGTTTTCTTTGGGGCAATTTTCGGTGTCGTGGGTAAACTGAAATTTAGTACAATTTTTGAATATGTGTTGAACGGGGAACTAGGGGGAAACACCGCGGCCCAAACAACATGTACAAGCCTTACAGTGTTTGTATTAATGTTGTTGATCATTGGCTTACACTAGGGTTACGCTAAAAAATAGATATATCAAAACATCGATATTTCTTCAGAAAAAATCAATAAAAATCAGGCATATTAGGCATATTTTTCCTGCGATATATCGACTTTCGATATATATATATGTATCCCCACGGAATATATATTCCCCATTGGTCCATCCCTAATTTAGACTTTAAGAATGATCCAACCGAATCTAAGCTGAGAGCTTGCGGGTTTTTGAATAAATGTAAAAACAATAATGGATCAAATTGTAAAAACGACAATAGATAATGGATCTAATTGTGTGAAAGAGAAAAAATAACAAGATAAGTGGGTGTCACATAAATTAAGCGATCAGCAGCGAGACTTCAATGAGGGAATGAGGGATTTATAAAACAAATTGTTTCTTTGCTGAAAAGTGGATCTTGTACATCAACTGTAAGTGTTCATCTCATTGAGTTGACTCGGGTAGAACGCCTAAGCCGTGCCCTAAAAAAGATTACCAGTGCCTATATCATCCATCACATTTTAGAATGTTACAACAGTGATAGCAGATGTCTTTTGTAAATAATTGCTAACAATGGTACAGAAGCTCACCATTCAACGACTAAAACTAATCATTCACAATTCACTATTTGTGTGACTCGTCTCTATGGAATAAGTAATTCCTATGGGCCATGGGTTTTTATAATAAACATCCCGACCATATAAAAAATATATTTTTTATATATTTATTATAAGCACACGGGTCTCCTGATGGTAAGAGACAAACGTGATCTAGACCATAGATGTTATAGGTGCGCTGCTCTCCTGTGGTTGGGCTGTTACACCTTATGTGCAAGTCTACCGGCTACACTACTCTCCAGACCGGAACACGATAATCTCATCATGGTGGCAGGAATAGGTAAGGCGGTGGATCTCTACCTGGGCGAGTTGCTGCACAGCACACTACCACCAGTGGTCATGTTGGTAGTGACCATTTAACTTATGCTCGTTTCTTACGAGCTGCCTGGTAGGAAGGCAGTTGGTTTTGTCTACACGGATGACCCGGACCAACACGGGGATTAAATAAATATAAAAAATGTATTAATGATCTAAAAAGGGTTATTATAATACTGCAGAAAAGTTAGATGATAAAAATGCTTGGGATTGATTGCTCTTCTTTCAATCTCTTTTAATGTTATAGAATGTAACATTTATATATTTAGAAAATAAGAAAAAAGACAAGCCCGCTGAGTTTCTTTCGTCGTATCTTCTCAGTGAGTGGCCGCGTTCCGAGCCGGTGGTAAATTTTATAATTACATAGACGCGTCGTTAGAACCGCCTAGGAATATGTGAAATAAAATATTTTATATTCTATCCTATTCTTGTATTAACTGGTGCCTTTACTTGCGGTCTTGTGGGGATAATTGGCGTGAAGATATTTGAAGTAGAAGAAACAATTTACCGCTAGCAAATGTTCAAACAACTCGTTGATCTGTTAAAGGTCATATTATTATTGGTTCGCGATTGTGTGTAATTTGCTGTAAACGTTTTGAAAGTAGCCTCTAGTTTACTTAAGTTTTGGTACACATTAATACAGGACTATTGCGTATCACATACTTTATTGTGGGAACAACTAGACGGTAGGGTCTTGTAATTTGTTTTAAAGAACCAGTACATTAAGATTGAGATAATTTTATTCACATAGATCATACATGTGGTACTGTTGCGCGTCGATAGTAGTATAGGGGTAAGCTATACCTACCGCAGAGAGGCTGCAATTAGAAGATTCGGCGATCGAAACCCAGTGGACTTGTTTTTTTTGAAATTGGTCTTTGTAATTATTACAAATGTGTCGTATAATGTAACGTAATTGTATTTAGAAAAGAAGAAAAAATGCTGAGTTTCTATCGCAGGATCTTTTCAGAGAGTGGCGCCGTTCTAATCCGGTGGTAAATTATAGTATTACATAGACGAGTCAAAAGAATCGCTTGTAAGGTCTTTGTAAAATAATATAATATTTTCTATTCTATTAACAACCTTACATTTTTTTATGTGATAAGACAGTGAACAAGCACCCAGATCTCCTGATGACAAGAGACAACCGTTACCTATATACCTACACGATAGATGTTATAGTTGCTTATTTAAAACTCGAATGACGTTTATTTCAAAATAGCGAACCGAAATTTTGCATTCCCTGAGATCGGCGCGTCCCCGT
>DVZL01004639.1:0-12727 GCA_018236625.1 Lasaia peninsularis | reverse complement strand
TACGAGTCGTGGATATACTAGCACACCTCTGCCTACCTCTTTGGGGATAATAGGCGTGAAGGTACTTTTTTTTATATAATTATATAACATCTACTTCCATGTGAGTGAATTTTTATCAAATACGGCTTAGGTATTAGGATATCCATTTAAAACCAAACTTGATCAAAATTAGTTCAGTAGATTTTCCGAGACGCTGTAACAAACGGAGAGTGATAAAAATATTAAAAAAATATTTTTTTTAAATATTTTTACCACCTTTATATTACCTTCTTGATATTGACCCGGTTAACCTATGGTCGCTGCTTACGAACTACCTGGTAGGGAGGCAGGTGGTCTATTCTACACTGGAATCCCATTTTTTACACGGGAAAAATATTAAATAGTCTTTCTTATATACAGTTTAAAATTTACAGGTAAATCGGAGAACATATGGGACCACTTAACCCATAAAGAACCATGCCCCATCAAAGAGTGCCACACTGGAGACATAGCTGATAACTCATACCACATGCTGGAACGGGACGTGGAGATGATGAGGGAACTTGGTCTTGATTTCTACAGATTCTCCTTATCTTGGAGCAGGATATTGCCCACAAGTTTCCCTGACCAGATCAACGAAGCTGGAGTCCAATACTACAACAATTTGATCGATGAGATGCTCAAATACAATATTGAACCGATGATCACCCTATATCATTGGGATTTACCCCAAAAACTACAGCTTCTGGGGGGCTGGTCTAACCCACATATGGTGGACTGGTTTACAGACTATTCCCGTGTTGCCTTCGAACTATTTGGTGACAGAGTGAAGTACTGGATAACTATAAACGAGCCTCGCGAAATCTGTTACCAAGGATATGCAGGAGCGTCTATGGCTCCACTTTATAATATTACTGGAATGGCTGAATATTTGTGCGCTAAGAATTTGCTGGTGGCTCATGCAAAGACGTGGCATTTGTATAACGATGAGTTTAGACCACGATATGGTGGCTCAATTGGCATAACGATCAGCGCATCTTGGTATGAAGCTGAATCGGAGAAAGACATTGAAGCTGCTGAAGATTTACACCAATTTGAGGTATGATTATTGAGGAAAATTTGAAGATTTTATTTTTTTGGTGGAAATTGTAAAATTATTTCATCATAGACTATGCTGTAACCAGAAAAGAGATAATGGATCTTTTAAGCCTGTCATATTGATTGGTATTTGACATTTCTACAGTTATTTAGTCTATACCTTAGAATATTTCGATTAAAAGCCGTAAAGTTATTGTGGTTCTTAATTTGACACGACTAAACTGTTTTTTTATTACATTAGAAGGAAATAGCATGTACCTAAAAAAAGTTTAGCACCATTTTCGGTAATTCTACTGCCATTTAACTTATTTTACGTTATTGCTATCTTTTTAGTGCTGTCAAATTAGAAAGAGCATAATAACTTGTACGTCTTTTAATCGAAATACTCCGCCTCATCATCATACCCACAACATAAGCATATTAATGGATATTCTGGGGTTAGATCATTGTGTTATTATTATTTTACTAACTGTACCCGCAACATCGTAAGCGTTTTTATTTAATTATTTTATTTGACACATTTCTAAAATATTTTTTTTAAAAAAGCAGCCTAAGCCGTTCCTTATTCTACCTGAGGAACTGTCTACCTGAGAAAGTCCCGTCAAAATCGGTCCAGCCATTCCACAGATTAGTAGGTACAAAAAGAAAGATAGACAGACGGACGGACAGAAAGATATACAAACAAAAATTCTAAAAAATACTGTTTTGGTATATGTTGGTATATACATTTTATTATTATACTTAGGAATAGACTAAACATCTGCATAACTGTGAGTACAAACTAATCTGACATGAATGAAAGTCTTTTGACTTTTTCTTTTACTTACGTTGAAATAAGATAGCGATAACTTAAATTAGCGGCAGAAAATTTGCCAGCACCAGCGATAATTCTACTAATGAAAAGAAATATCATATTTAGTGCTGTCAAACTAGTTTTTACGCGATTATAACTATCGATTTTTTATATACTTCGAAATATACGTATTAAAAGACATTCAAGTTATGGTCTGGTCAATTTGACACGACTAAAATATTCTCAGTTTTATATTTCATTGGAAGATGTAGCATACAAGTATATGTTTAGACGATGTGCGTCGGAATCGGCGCCATTGTTTTAGTTATTAGTCGATCTAATTATATATAGGCTTTAATTACTATAAAAGTATCAGGTAAAACTCTAAAGCTACGCTTAACATTTCAAAAGCTTTTAAATTTGTTGGTTTCTTATTGATCTTTACACAAATTAAAATGGCTGCTAAGTATTATGTGTTAATTAGTAATTTTCCCTTTTACTTTTAGTTTTTCTTTTCAATTTATTTTTTTCCCTGTCCCAGATATCTCTTGTTAGGGATAAACTCGCCTTTTGTACTGTTTTGTTGTTTGTGTGTTAAATAAATAAATTCATTAAAACTCCCACATATACATATTTTAAATACTTAAAAATGCGTATTAATTATGATCGAAAATGTATGAAATAACCGACCGGTTTCGTTTATTATAGCATCATCAAGGCTAAATATTATTTACTACTAGTAAATTTTAAATTACCCATATACAATAACTCGAATTTTAACCCTCGAAACTCGTTTAAAACTCAAACAAAGATTGTAGTTGGTATTTAAGTTGGGAGAGAAATTAAAACTTTTTTATTTTAAATTAAAAAAAAAAACAAGACAAGATTATAAAATATGCATTATACTTTCATAGCCAGTTGAAATTGAAACCAAATGTATTATGATTTAACAGAACACATTTTGTTTGGGTAATATCCTCATTTAAAAGTTAAAAATCTATTGTACTACTGTGCTGATAAGACAGCTGTGAATGGTTTTTCAAGATAAACACACATGAACATAATGTATTATATGTTTCCTTATTCAGATAGGTATTTACAGATGAAGATAGTAACAGCTAGGAAATATAAAAAGAACCGGCCAAGTGCGAGTCGGACTCGCGCAAGTAGGGTTGTGCACCATTATGTATGACAATGGTAAAAAATCACGTTGGTTGTATGAGAGCACTCTTGATGTATTTATTTTATTCTATTTCTAGTATTTGTTATTATAGCGGCAACATCTGTGAAATGCATAATCTGTGAAAATTTAAATTTTCTAGCTATCGCGGTTCAAGAGATGTAGTCACAGACAGACACACTTACAGTGAAGTTTTAGTAATAGGGTGTTCTTTTTTACCCTTTGGGTACGGAACCACAAAAATGTAGTGTCTGAAAGTATGTTCAGCGTGAAATAATAATTTAATAAGTTATAACGTTAGTTAAACTAACTAGCTAGCTGACTGATCAAGCTTAGACCTGGTTAAACTGTCGGCGCATTAGCTAAACTAATTTAGTCAACCTGTTAAACTGATGATGATAATAGCTGGCAAATTTAATAATGTTCTTTCTGAAAGCATGTGAAGCGTGGTATAATAATCTAATAGCGTTAAATAGTAAACTGGCTATAAAGTTAGCTAAGCCGATTAGCTAGCTGACCTAAACTGTCAGCTACTTAGCTAAACTAACTTAGTCAACCGGTTAAAATAGCTAACCGGTTAAATTTAACGGCTAACGCATTTAAGGTAGCTTAACCTTCTAAATTCAATTTCTTGATTTATTTTAGTGGGGAGAATACGCTCATCCCATCTTCTCAGCCGAGGGTGACTTTCCACCAGTGATGAAGAAGAAAATAGCCGCTAAGAGCGCACAACAAGGTTTCCCCAGATCTAGACTCCCAGAATTCACTAAAGACGAAATTGAATTGATCAAAGGAAGCTCAGACTTCTTTGGACTGAACCACTATACTACCGTTATGGTATATAGGAATGATAGTGTATACGGACATTATGAATCTCCTTCCTATTATGATGATATTGAAGTCCTGACATTTGCAGACAGTGAGTGGGAAGAATCACATGCATCATGGCTTCGAGTAAGTATATAAGGAAAGTACTAGAACGTTTACCATTGCATCTGTTCCTGTAGAATATAATTGAAAATATTTTATTTCACATAGATCTTACTTACTGGTGGTAGGGATCCACCGCGTTACCTATTCCTACCGCGATAATGACATTGTTCCGGTCTGGAGGCTAGGGTAGTCGGTAGACACCATACACCCTGGCCACAGGATTGCGACGCACCTACAACAGCTATGGTGTCTATAGGCCACGTTTGTCTCTTACCATCAGAAGACCCATGTGCTTGTTCGCTTCCTTATCACATTAAAAAATCTTACAATTCTAAAATTTACCACCGAATCGGAACGCGGCCACTCACTGCGAAGATCCGGCGAAAATAACTCAGTGGGCTTGTCTTTTCTTTATTTTCTAAATACATACTTTTTCATTCTACAACAATAAAAGACATTGCAAGAGAAGCAATCGATCCCAAGTATTTTTATTGTCGTATCGTAAATTTATGCATTTATATATGTTATATAAATGCATATATGTTATATAAATGCATAAATTTACAATATATAAAATATATAATGTGTTATGAGTTAAACACCCCCCAAAACGCAGCACCAAGTCGAGGTAAAGGTTTCCGGAAGACAGACCTTGATGTTGGCGTTGTAGACGTAGTTGGCGTATGGTCCACCCAGTTAAATACTTAATGATTTCACGCAGTGTCGTTCATCGTTATAAAAATGACGTGATTTGCAACATATTAGTCATTATATCTCCGAAAAACGAAACAAAAATAGAAAATTTTTAGTAAAAATTTATATGTTTTTATTATGCCATCAAAAATATAAATGTGAAAACTGAAAAGAAAACTTCAGTGTTAAGAATCAAAACGACGCTTATGATAGTGTGGGACACAGGCTCGCTAGAGTATTATGTTCTGTGGCCACCAGTGGCCACAGGTGTGAGCAGAACTACAATTTAATCTTTCTGGAAAGAACAAGTGCATAGACAATAGAGTTGC
Source organism: Lasaia peninsularis (assembly GCA_018236625.1). Lineage (NCBI taxonomy): Eukaryota > Metazoa > Arthropoda > Insecta > Lepidoptera > Riodinidae > Lasaia > Lasaia peninsularis. Next base: position 7,722 of record DVZL01004639.1, on the reverse strand, counting down.
ACAGATAAGAAAAGTGGTGGCGCTACTAGGTTATTTTAATTACCTATGTTAATTTAGATAAATTACAATACGAAGGAATATGCGTCTTTGTAGACTTTCGACAAATGACTTGAGATCTATGTGGATCAAAAGTTCTGAGTAAAAATCATATTATTTTGGATACAAGCTTCAAATATACCGCCAGTTACGCTTAGTTAGACTTAGCTAGTATTGTTAGCTTAAGTGATTTAGATAATCATAGTTTATTAAATCTTCTAAGGAAGTTTTAATATGGTTTGCATACGGGCGGTGGTCAAAATCGTCGGTAACTTTTATACCTAAACATGCGTTTTTTTGTCTTTTGCAAAAGATGTTTTCACGCACTTATACCCGAAACTGTAGGCAGAGGTACATATGCAACCACGATTTGCCAACGGTATTAGTTCCCATGATATGACAGGTGACAGCGCCGTTAATCAGTAGATAAAATTACCAAAAATGAAAAAAAAATGGTACTCTTAGGAGGTGTATCTTCAACAATTTTATTTTGCAGGCGCTTAGTAAAATACTTTTTTGCCACTCGTCTATGATTATACCTTAAATATGTTTGTTTATCCAAGGCTCTGATTATGATTTACAAAATTTGCGCTACTTTGTGGAAATCCATATTCCTACAAAAATTCTATTAATACAATACAAAAATATACATATTCTTTCTAATACAAAAAAACTTCCTAATACAAAAAAAATTGTTTGCACTGAAGATAGCTTATACTTAAGAATAACATATAAACTACTTTTTAACCAACTTCATTAAAAAGGGGGTATGTTTTTACGTAATGAGTACTAGGTATAAGTCCGCGGCCGGAAAGCTAGTGTGAAATATAAATCTGTATTAAAATTTTCAGGTTGTTCCATGGGGATTTTACAAACTCCTCACCAAAATAAGAGAAGACTTTGACAACCCACCAGTTTTTGTCACTGAGAATGGTTACGCCAGCGATCAAGGGTTGCAGGACGACAGGCGCGTTGCCTATTACAGATCTTATATGGAGGCCATGTTGGATGCTATGGAAGATGGGTCAGACATCCGAGTGTATACCGCGTGGAGTCTCATGGATAACTTCGAATGGATGCAGGGATATACGTAAGACTTTTGTTTTTTCTTTCGTCTGATGACATCGGGATAGGGGTGTCAGAAGTCTTTGCAATCGGCGTGTTTGTATAAAAAGAGTAATGAGAGTGGGGCAGCTAAGGATGTATACAACGTGTAACATAATTAACGCAAGAATCCGAAATAGGATGAACAAAATCGTTTACTAAGTCTATTTAAGTGAATAAAATGTCTATGATACGTACCTAATATTTAAAAATATTTTATAAGTTTAATATGTGACGTCAGCTGCATCAGCTGGTAATCAATGACCTGTGTGAGTACGACAAACATGACTCAAGCGTGTTTAATTACTTATGTAGTTTTCGTGCATGCATTAGTGTGACCATGCATTTTGTATTTACTAAGACAATTTGTATCCTTAAAAAGAAATGTTTACGTGTCTTTGCTATAATAAAGATAACTTTATATTGTACTGGTAGCTGCGGATTCTTGCGCTTATTATGTGACACGTTGTATAAACAAACTGTGTCACTTGACGCTCGATACCTTCTTCCTACCCTGCAAGAGACCTAGTATCAAAATATGTATATATATCGCCATCGATATACATAAATATCTTGACCTAGATTAATCGCCTAGATTAAGACCTCCTAATCTAGGCGATTTGATAAGAAGGCCAGTTTTTACATAGAGCGACTGCATCTGACCGTAAGATCACTCAGAAAATATACTTAGAAAGACTCATCGGTACATAATGGGTTTCAAATTTGAACTACCTACTGGAAAACTACTCCGAACCGCTGAACTCTAGATCACTGAGGCTATTTCTAAATCACCGATGCTCTTTAGAATAGAATTTTTATTTTTGTATATTATTAATACAAAATTAATAAGACAAAATGTTATTGTAATAAATATAAAAGAACCTCTTCAACTTTCTTAGAGTACCTAAATCATGAATAAATATTTCTCTGTGTTAGTGATGCTTTTTATGTACATTTTTTATGGGATAAGACAGCGGACAAGCGCACGGGTCTCCTGATGGTAAAAGACAATCGCGGCCTCATAGATGTTGTAGGTGCGTTACTGTCGGGCTGTTACACCGTATGTGCAAGTACCGGCTACCCTACCCTACGGATCGGAACACGAAAATGACATTATCATATACATGTTCATATGTTAATATTTATTTCAGTGATCGATTTGGTTTGTATGAAGTGGACTACGACAGCCCTGAGCGCACACGGACGCCACGTGCGTCCGCGTACGTATACAAAGAGATCGTACGGACGCGGACGATAGACTACCACTACACCCCTGATGTGTCCGTACCACTGTCCGCGGATAGAAGATAAACACTAGCTATTAATTAATAACTTAAATAAAAAATACAAAAAATATAGTTATATTTTTTATTTAAATAATAAATGAATTCTATTTAGAATTTATAGACTTGGCCATCGCATGATTAGATTGTTTAGTGTGTATCACACAGCACCACGGGCCAGCAACCTGATTTCTCGCCAAAGTTCTTCTTATATATAGTAACTCTAATTGTATACAATTAAGACTTCATTCATATTACCTTTCATCGAAGAGGCATTGGAATGTCTAATATTACCTTGGGCTCCATTCATGAACGTCTAATTCATGAAATAGTGGTAAACATATCGACCATTTTCTAAATATAATTTTTCCATAGAATATTGCAGCAACCACATTACTCATGACGGGAAATTTATGACAGACAGTGGGATAAACGGTTGTGTACTTTCAATTACATCACGCGGTTTATTTTTACCATTTTACAACCAGCTGTAAAACTTTTCTCATTGTGTACGTTGGTAATACAATGGAACGCCAATACGTTGTTTTTATGGCTTAATTTTAAAAAGCATTAAAAAAATAAACTGTCAACTTCAAATTTTAATGTCAATCTTTATTGGTCGAATCATGAAGCTAAAATATATCTGGAGATTACGCTCCTACCAGCGACTTGTCCCGAATATATATTGATAACTCTTTCGAAACTGGACAAAATCAATACAACCCGTCCTTGTGAGAGTGAGATAGGCAGCCCTATAAGATGTTTGATATTGGGGTTACGTCGTTGCTACAAGTGTTTTTTGCAGATATTACTTTAGCTTCATTATTAAACCTAGAGGCGGAAAGCGATTACACTCCTAAAAACGATCTGTCCGTAACAATAAACATTCATCCCATTGTCGTAGGGTCAGCTTTTTTTGATTTAACGACTAATTTGTTGCTAGCCACGTGGTTTTTACAACTTTATCGAACAGCAGACTGCTGAGACCGAGACATTATTATGTGACTGGATATTATTATTTGACTGGGTATTATTATTTGACTGGGATTATCTACAACGCCAACACCAAGGGCTGTCTCCCAGGAGATCGAATCTCGATTTAGTGCTGCATACAAATTATTGTGGGGAAAAGTCTGCTATCGCACTTTCATAAGGCTGGCTTGCTTAGACTCTGTCAATTCCACGAAACATACTGAAAGAGATGTTAGTCTAGAGAGAGTCAGTGATACTACATGTTCCGCATAGGTCTTCGTTAGAAGATCTATAAATAGACAATAGTTGGGTATAGCTTCATACCTACATCTTAAACAATGCCTGTAGGTTTTAAGCTAGCAAATCGATTAGCGTAAAGATTAAAAACCAACCAAATGCGAATTTGATTAGCGCACGAAGGTTTTCGTTCCATATTTGTCAACTATAAGAAGGCGCAATTTATTCATAAGCAAAGTAACGCGATCTAAATATCTCTAGTGACATCTATTTGCTGCCGGGAAGAAACTTTATAAATAATCAAGTTGTATCGAAGCCCCCTTAAATATTTATTTTATTCTATTTTTTACTATTGTATTGAGATTCAACCTGGTGAAAGTCATTCAGGTAGACGAAGAGCGGAGTTATAATAATAAAAAGATATCGTTTCATTTTAGTAAAATATCCTAAAAGTTAAGATGCTTTATTTAAAACTAGCGTTCCCGGCGAACTTTATACCGCCTCTACTTAGTGGTATGAAAAATAGATGTTCAAACCTACCTATACAAAATCAATTCAGCCGTTCTTGAATTATAGACAGTGTAACTAACACGACTTTCTTTTATATAGATTATTATCTATAAATTAGTGTAGCCAAGTGTCAAGACTAGATAATCTAACAATCATATTTCTCAACAAACCATTTAACAATGAATTCTTTCGTACTCGAGTGAAAATTTCATACGATTTGTATATTCAATCCAATACCACGAGTCCTTGGCGGTGAGCCAATCATTACTTCCCTAACATAAAATAACACATGAAATTTATTGTATTATAGACAGACAGTCAGAATATGATTTACAGATTTTAAAAATAGACTAAGTATTTTTGAATTCAAAAATATTATTTAAATTCAAATTTAGATTTCGAGCAGAAACCTAAGAAAAGAAAAAAACCGACCAAGTACCGACAAAGACCGGCTCGATTCCAGACGGAGACAGACATTTGTGTGGTGAACATAGATGTTTGTATTGTTTGTTTTCCTTCACCGTAAGAGCACTCAGAAAATACACATCATTAAAAAAAAAACTCATTGAAACATGGCAGGGCTTAAACTTGGACTAGCCGAATGGAAATCTGAAGCGCATACCATTAGGCCACAAAGGTTCTTACATAATCTGCCTACTGTAGTTGAATAAAATATTTAAGATTACAGGATCTCACAGGCGGGCGATAGGGTTGTCGCATACCACTTCATTACTATTATGGTAATCTTCATTAAAAAAATATGTAAAAATAAAGGTAATTAATTAAATTACTTTCGCTACAACTAAAAATTATACATGCATGTCAAAATTTATTAGGAGCATGGTCGTAGCTTGGCCGCCTTATAAATATGGGTGCCTATTTATATTAGCTGGTTTACCATTCAGTGGACATAGAGGACGTGGCCGTTGACGCTCCATTGAGCAAGGCTGGCATACTTCACATATTCTCACTTAAGAATATTCTGTCTGAGAATTCTAAACAATGCTATTCACGCCATATTGTTTTTATATCGTTCTATATTCAAATGAAATCGTTTAAGAGTTTAAATGACTTTGCACAGACAAAATAAGATACAGGCCACATTGTTTTTATATCTATATTCAAATATTCAAATCATTCGATATTCAAAAGTTCAATTCCAAACAGTTAGGAGTTTAATGAAACTGGACCAGAAAAAACGAGATGGATTTCTTGGTTGAAATTATATATCTTCGATAGTGACCTTCAGTATAAAAAGCGCAGTAAAACTGGAAAAAACCGCACTTACTTTGTCCACGTTTTTATTGTTTTTTTTGTATACATTTCTAAAATAAAAGTAGCCTAAGCCGTTCCTTATTCTGCCAGTACCTAAATAGTAATAGCTGTCTACCAGTGAAAATCCCTTCGAAATTTGTCCAGCCGTTTCAAGGATTATCAAGTACAAACAGACAGACAAAACTTAACAAAAAAAATGTTTTTGTACCTTGTTAATATGTACATTAAGTTAAAAAGGTTATTTTAATATTACATACAGACACTCCAATTTTATTTATTTGTATAGATAACGGAGTGATCGGGTACCAAGCATACGAAAAGATATTTTGACTCCTCTTATTTTGAAGTAGGTATATTGAAAGGTTTATGGACCTTTTCTCAAACATTATTTTTCACAGTCTGATGAATATAACGTTAGTTAAATTCATTAGATTGTAAAAAAGTAATACTTTTCTGATAAAGCTAAAAGTACTATTTGGAGATTACACTCCTAACAAAGATCTGTCCCAAATATGTATTATTGCTTACTCTTTCTAAACTGAATAACGTCAAAAGAAATTGGCCTTGTGAAAAAGAGATATTTAAATATTACGAAGATCCTTTTTAAGAGTTTAACGATAAACCACTCAAAACCCGTACATAAAGTTTCTCATTTCTAGCACTAATACAAACTTTTATTTATTTTATGCAAGAGACACACGAATGTGCTTCGTGCCAAGTACCTTGCGAGGTTAGCAAGGAGTATTAAGTGCCAAGTGATTCCTACAAACTTGCTTTCTTCACATTTATTACTCGATTCATCAAACATGCCGGTTTCGGAGACACCACCCTCGGATAACAAACGAGTAATTTGGTCGTGGAATGTCGGTCAGTTGCTTGGTCTCCCCGGGTACCCACAGCCATCCATAATGGCGTTATCACGAGAGCATTATCTTATCTGAAATGGAATTGACGCTACCACAGAAATCAACCGATTGCAAAATTAATACACTAAGTTTATGAAGCTAAGCGTTTTCATTTCAATAGTTTCTTAATATTATTAAATATAAAATTTGTGCAGTTTGTTTGAGTTCAATATCTGAAAGCAAGGGAGTGTGCCGCCAAGACAAGGGTAGCGAAACGTAGACACCATGTCTTATCTCGTTATAATATAAGTTACACTATTTATAACTGAAAAACTACTGAATCAATTTTAATTAATTGTGTGTTTTTGAATTGGTCTTCGTCTGGAATAAGTTATTTATTCATCATTAAAACTCAGAAATGATAGAAGAAATTAAATTAAACGTATTTTGCCCAGAGACAGCTAGTAACAGATGAACCAAATTTTGGAGATATGGTACTTGCAAAAACTTTTCCTAAAAATGTTCCGTAAAAGTAAAAAAGTAAAAGTAGTATCCGTTTGGAAATACCGCCGCTGGTAATTCGTTCCACATATAATCAATTCATTTACAAAAAAAGTGATACAAAATTGAATGTTTTGTTTTTGAATATAATTGAAACCAAAGGCCTCAAGCTCAAGTTTATCGGTAACTAACTTTCCGCCCGTTTGAACTATCAAAGCGCAGGCTTTTTTCCGATCTATAATACTTATTGCGTAAAAATATACCTTCTTTTTAATGTAATCGGTTAAACTGCTACTTGCGTTTGTGTTAGGTACACTGATCTTACTGTAAAGTTTCATCCAAATTCATCCAGTAGTTTTTTCTTGAAAAAATAACAAATATCCATCTATATTTACAAACTTTCGCGTTTACGATATAAGTAGGATATATCTATCTGCGAAACCAAAACACGACAGTGCTGTGCACTACATTTGAGGACTGGATCATGCGCTAGTATCAGTCTGACTCGTAGCCGGACTAAGGTGAAGTGACTAAGTGTACTAGTAGAACAATCGAACAATTTAATCACAATGGCAATGGACAATGGGGTCGTCGCATTATGCACGCTATAAAAGAGTTTAACTAATTATTCAAATGATGATTGAAAGTATACTTAAATTAGGAATAAAAGCATTGAATAATTTGTGGTTTATAAGAGCGTATATAAATCTTTTATAGGGAAATAAAACAAAGGAGGGTACATTTGATAGATGCTTAGAATGTTATGGGAGTTATAATTTGTACTTACTTTAAAACATAATATGTATATAGGATAGACGTATAACGTTTATAAAAAAAGTACCTTCACGCCTATTATCCCCGAAGAGGGAGGTAGAGGTGTTATTTTTTATGATATTGGAAGGCAAACAAGCAGACGGATTTCCTGATGGTAAGAAATACACGTCGCATATAGACACCAA
>DVZL01004638.1:0-12727 GCA_018236625.1 Lasaia peninsularis | reverse complement strand
ATACAAAATGAAGTATTTTTTAATCCATCCTACTTATTAGACGGCTCTATTATTTGGCCTCTTTATTATATATTATTACTTATGATAAATATTTTATCTATTTTTAAAAGAGCAATCGTTGTATATCACTGAATAGTTTAAAACAAAGTCGCTTTCTCTGACCCTATATCCCTATGTATGCTTAAATCTTTAAAACTACGCAACGGATTTTGATGCGGTTTTTTAAAATAAATAGTGTGATTCAAGAGGAAGGTTTTTATGTATATAACATGTATAGTATACTCATGCGAAGCCGGGGCGAGTCGCTAGTACATTTATATATTTATACCAGCGATCTTCCAACGGCTTTAATGATTTCTTTATTGGTTTTGGGATGTGAAAGTTTGATCTAGGTCTAGGTCTTATGTAATTGCGAAAAACGACATCTATATAACTCTGTTAGTAGCAGTTGGTGTTAAATACCGACTCCGGTTTCGTAGACCTACCATTAGATGGCATTTTTTCTATACGCAAAAGGTTCTATAGCACTGACGAAATAACAACAACGTCCTGGTACTTACATTTCTAATGGGCTATTGAATTAGACATGCATTAGCTTTACCCATTAATCCGTTTGAGTTGTGCCAATAGAACAAGGATATTACAGATACTATACGGCTAATTAATCCCTTGGATATAGGCTCATATTACCAAAATCTCAAATACCGACTATATTGGTCACAATACACATACCCAAACGGGTCTAGCATCACCAATCAATAAAGACGTAGATACGTAGATACTTTTGGTATTAAAAGCGTATCCGTTAAGGTAAAATGGACGAAGTTAAGCAGAAAGGATCCAATCCACATCAAACTAGTTTTGAGATAATTGACTTTAAAGTTTATATAGTATTTTATCATAATTGATTTACAAGTTAAATAAATAATCAGAAACGACCCCAAGTGAATTGAATCTCTTTTGTGATATAAATATAAGCCTGGTGTTTAAATATAAAACATTATCACTGAACAGTTCCAAGCATGTTGGATTGTTTTTGATGAATAATAATATATACCGTCCATAGATGTGGGTTGGAATCTAATGTTTGTATAAATGTAATTTTACACTACCACCAGTGATCATATTGAAAGTGTTCGAATAACCTAAACATTAAAAAGTACCTTCACGCCTATTATCCCCGAAGAGGTAGGCAGAGGTGTGCTAGTATATCCACGACTCGTAAGTCCAGTATAATATACTAGAACACACCCACGATTAGCCAAGGTACTAGGGCCCTGATGTGATAGTTGGCAAGCCTATCGCAACTTCGGGCACACGCCAATCCCGTGCAATGAAATGCTTATTCAGTAAAATCTGAAAAACATTTAAGAAAAGTTGCCCGACCCGGGAATTGAACCCGGAACCCCACGTGGCTAACGGTCTTGACAGGCGACACCTATACCGTTACACCACAGAGGCGTTAAACTAAACATTAAGGCGTTTAAAAACAAAAAAGCTACATTAAAACTGTATTCGAACAAAACAAGTTAAATTCTAAAGATCTAGACGTTTTCACGCCACCAATACGATAAGTTCGCTCTTGGATGTCTTTCGTTGAGATAAATTCAGTGTATCGCGAAATAGTAACAAAAATTGCTTTCGCGGAATTGCCTGGAGCTTCGATACTCCACTCGCAGTCGTATGACGTTATCCACTATTAGATTTTCGTAGAAAACTTTATTTGTTTATCATCTAAGTGTCTTAATATATTTATCGTTTATCCTTTAAAAGAAGGGGAATCTCGAACCGTCAATATGCTTTTTAGAGTTTCATATGCCAAGATCAAAATGACCCTTTTAAAGGGACTTTGACTGCCAGGCAGCTGATGTAATAAGTAATAGTTTAGGTGAATTTTATTTTAGAAATGTATAAAGAAACTATACAAATAAATAAAATTGGAGTGTCTGTATGTAATACTAAAATAACCGCATTTTACTAAGTGCATATGTATGTTTACCGATACATCATTTTCTAGAGTTTTTGTCTGTCTTTCTGTCTGTTTTCTCTGTTTCTGTCTCTGAAACGGCTGAACCGATTTCGTCGGGATTTTCACTGGCAGATAGCTTATCTAATAAGGAACGCCTTAGGCTACTTTTATTTTAGAATTTAAAAAAAGAAATGGACAAAAACTTTCAAAAAAGCTGTTCTTTTAGTTATAAATTAAATAAACATATTCGTGGATTTGAATGAAATACTAACAAAGTAAAATCACTTGAGAATAAGATGTATGCATGCAAAGCATCTTCTGCTCAAGTGTATTCATCATTGAGCTTAAGTGCAAACACTTGTTCCGTCTAAAGCACTATTTCGTCTAGAGTCTAGACTCTAGGCCATGAAAAACTGCTCTATTAGTTGCAGCTCATATTAGTTTTGTTCGGCAAAGAAAATTGAGAGTGTTTACTTATTTACCGGTTCCGGGTTTGATTCCTGACGGGGATGAACATTATTCTATTTCTTTATTGAAATATTTGTTACCAGCTGTGCCCGCGACTTTGTCCACATTTATTTACTTGCTTCTTTACATATATCTGAAGCAAAATTCTTAAAAAAATAGGCTATGCTTTTCTTTATTCCATCAGCTGTCTGTCAGTGAAAATTCCGTCGTAATCAAAGCAACCGTTTCAGAAATTAGCGGGTACAGACGGAGTGACAAAAATAAAAAAATACTGTTTTATTATAAGTACTTTGTATATTGTAAACTTGCATAATATGCATGTGTAAAAAGCATTTATTTTAATAATACATACAGTGAAGTTTGAACAAAATAGGAAGACGGGTTCTTCATTTGTCAAATTGAACCTTTTTTCGGATGGTGTTTGTGCTGTCAAATTAAAACTTTTTTTGTTTTAATAAATGAATTTAATGTTCCATTTTTTTAATTATACTTTCTAAGTTTTTTTATGATATTGGAAGGCAAACAAGCAGACGGATTTCCTGATGGTAAGAGATACACGTTGCCTATAGACACCAAAGGTGGAAATGGTGCGTTGCCAACGTGAGACTGGAATGGTAAGCCTCTTGCGTGAGTAAGTTTACCGGCTACCCTACCTTCCGCACCAGAACACGAAAATGGCGAGCACTGGCGTCATTGTGGCAGGAATTGGTACGGTGGTACCAATCCGGGCGAGTCGTTGCAAGACTCTACCACCTAGTAAATGTCACGGTGTTGGTGACAATAGACCCTGTGCTCGCCTCTTACGAGCTGCCCGGGAGGAAGGCAGTTGGCCTATTTTACAACGATACCCGGACCAACACAGGGAAATATTAAAGATGTTGATTTTTTTGCTACCAAATTATTAAATATTTCATTGCAGACTACGAAAAAGAAAAAACATATAATTAATATGTAATTAGTTGACTGCAAGAACCCCTCTGCAGGTAAAGGCCTCCTCCAACGACTCAACTGTCAGTCCTCTAGATTATGCCGCCTTAATCCAGTCGGGACCACCAATTTTTTGATGTCGTCTTCCCGGTAGGTCACAGGTCTACCCTTCCTTATTTTGCCTTGCGTTGTCTATCCATGTGGTCACCTTTTTAGTCCTTCTCTGATCTTGTATACGAGCCACATGTCAATAGGTAGATGTACATATGCAAACACTATTAACCAACGATATTAGGTCCCATTATGGGACAGGTGTCCGTCGCCATATTGGGCACAAATCCCAGGTCTCACCGTAAGAGAACCCAGAAATTGTAGTTAAGTTAGGAAAACTGATTGCCACATGGCAAGGCTCGAACTCGGGCTATCGAAATGACAGTCCGTAGCGCATACCACTAGGCCAACGAGGCTGATATTATGATCTTAGTTCTTAGATTGATTTAAATAAATATAAAATATTATAACTACTTAAAAGGTTTTATTGTTAAGTAAACGTAGGCTTAAGTTTCGGTGGCCAAGTGATACTCTCTTCGAATTTTGGTAGTCCAGACAGGAACCTTGCCATGTAACAATGAGTTTTTCTAGCTTAAGCACATTTGCTAAGCATTGTGAGGAAAAGCAAGATTTGTGTTCAATATGGCGATGGACTTGTCACATCATGGGACCTAATATCGTTGGTTAATCATAGATACGTCTACCCTTTCGAAGACATGGGCGTAACGATATTTTTATATAAACAATAGTCATGTTTTCAGCAGGGTGAAAAGTAAATAGAACTTGTGCACTTTATTTGCACTACCAAGGACGTATCAGACACAATCAAAGGCGTACCAGCCTAAAAAATATACTTGTGATTCATATTCGTATCCATAGACGGGTGTTCGTAATAACGTGTCCATAATTACATTAATTAAGATCTCATGCGATACGGATTTTTATCAAAACTAATACTTAAATGCTTAATGTATGGCTTACGTTTGATAAAGTTTGAATAAGCGTTGTGTTTTGTTGCCGGTAATCAGATATAGTTTATAACCTGAGATAATATCAGTTTTTTAGTGCAGCATTGTTTTAATATCACTTAATTGATTTAAAGGTTATTGAGTTTTAAAACCTCCACCTAGACCCTAGACCCTATAATAAACTTTCTTACCAAATAAAAGATCTAACTTTAAATAAATATAAAAAATGTATTAAATCTAAATTATATCAAAAATTATCAAAATGATTAGGAGTAATTAGAAAATAACTAGAAAATAATTCCAAGTTATGAAGAGTTCATGTTACAGGGGGAGAAAACCAAACTTAAGTTTTTAACAAAATAATTTAATTCAGAGGTTTTGTTTAAAATATTGTCTTATGTCTAACGAAAACTATAGTTAAAAAATTCTGATAGGTGTAAGTCTTATGAAATTGCGAATCACGACATCTATACAACTCTGTCGGTAGCATTTCGTGTAAAATAGTACCGACCCCGGTTTCGTAGACTTAACGTTAAATGGCAATTTTTTCAAGAAGGCGAAAGCTTATTGCACTGACAAAAAAAGAACTACCGTGTGAAGCTCGGTCGCCCGGGTACTAACTATAATAAAACTAATATAACTATAATAAAATAAAACACTCTTCAGATTTGAAACAAAGAAAATGGAGATTCGGTAGAACAGTTGAAAAGCCCTTCCCAAATACGAATTTTATTACGAATGTAATCACGGACAAGGGTTAACGGTTCCCAGTCCGGAATGAAGTCCGTAATCCCGTAGTCAGGGCCCGTTTAGCCATAACTATCTTTTATACAACGTCGGTACTTTCCTTGTGTACTCAAAATCCTTTTTTTTATTTCCTTTTCTATTGCAATATCCCTTGAGAGGATTTGGACTTGGGTAAAATAATTAACTGAACAAATATTTGCAATTCACTTGTATGAAAGATTCTATGTCTGTGTAAAAAATTAGACCAAGTGCGAATTAGACTCGTGCACCAAGGGTTTCGTATTATTATCAATTATTTGTAAAAACGGCGAGAGTCTCCGTTATACATATATTAATTTTATTTTGTTTTTATTACCTTTTTTTGTGATAGCGGCAACAGAAATATGACATCCGGAACCTTAAAAATACTCTTTTTTAAGGTTTCGGATCATTAAAAAGACATACATGAACAAACAATAGTTTTAACCAAATTAAACATTTTCGCATAAAGATTAAAAAAGATTATTTCTAATTAATGAAAAAACAAAATAAGAAACTAAAACATAATGCGCTAAAACAGTCTACATATTATTGGATTAAAATTTTACACTTTAGAGGGATAATCGAATCGCTAGTTTAGTATAATAAAAACATCGAAATAATAGCTATAATAAAATGCGCTGGAACAGTCTACATACACTAAAATTAAAAGAAATAAATTTTATGCACTCTGTCGATATAAATTCTACACTTATGAGAAAAAAATCGAACCGTTTATTTAGAACGATAAAATATTAAAAAACAAAATAAAAATGCGCTGAAACAGTGTACCTATTATATTTATAATACCTATTAAAATTACAAGAAATGAATTTTATACGCTCTGTGGATATAAATTCTATACTTAGGAACTGGGATGATCGAATCGTTTGTGTAGTACAATAAAACATTAAAAAAAAATAAACCACAATAAAATGCACTGAAACAGTTTACATGTTAAAATTAAAAAGAATAAATTTTATGTGCTCTGTGGATATAAATTCTGGGTCACGATCCAGGCTTTTGACATTTTTTCACACTTTGGAGGGCATCCAAGTTGTGAGACTTGTTAAGGAAGTGGAGCCAGAAGAACTTGCATATTCAAATAAGCCCCCAGATATAATGCCGGAAACAATACGTTCCGAGTTAAAACTTTTTCGCTAAAACTTAGGTTTTCTTTGTAAGTAATACAAAGTGATTTTCAAGATATCTCGTTTAGAATGTTATCATTTTATATGTGATACAATCTTTTGGCCAGACTTAATATATAAAAGTAATATTTAAAAGTAGCAGGATACCACGTCTTTGTCTGATTAAATCTCTCTTATATTACCTTAAAGGTTATTTTTAGTATTTCTTTTTGACTGTAAGCAAGGGTGTTTTAGTATGTTTGAATATATTCATGATTTTTGATGAGAGGTCTGATGTAAAAAAATAAAAAAAAATTACGACGTACTGAGATTTTTTTCTTTCTAAGCCGGTTAAAATAAACATACCTGTGTTTTTGTTCATTAGAATGTTAAATGAATATAGTTCTTGTTTTTTTATCATTAAATGAATAATCTGTCTGTCTGTTTGCTTGTCAGCCTAGCTAGATATTTTTCACAAATGATATATTTATATTGCTGCTACAATATACGATGTGAAAATACATAAAAATGTAAATATTTAAAGCAGCTTCCACCCAACGAATGACCCAAATAATGTTGATGGCGCTATGCATATTTATCGCGGTATAATAATTAGACTACTTAGAGTACTGACTGAGTAACAGTTAGTTCTATTCAAGTCAACAGATAATATACCTACTTAATATGTACTTCCATAAATTGTATTTAAATGATAGATTCAATGCGTTTTTTTGCAGTTTTTATAGTTTACTAGCTGTCGCCCGCGACTTCGCCCGCGTGAGTTATTTTAATAACATAGACAACTTTTAAAGGGCAGTCATTTTTCCGACTTATAATACTTATTGCATAAAATCACACCCTCTTTTTAATGTTGTCTTTAAAAAAGTAGCCTATGTTCTTTCTCAAGGTCAACTCTATCTCTGTACTAAATTTCATAGAAATCGTTTCAGTGGTTTAGGCGTGAAAGCGTAACAGACAGACAGACAGAGTTACTTTCGTATTTATAATATTAGTACGGATAATTTTTATAACGGTAAAAGAAATATGTTATTTATGAACATTTCAATTTTCTAGCTATTGAGGTTCTAGCCTGGTGACGGACAGACAGACAGACAGATGCACAGAGGAATCTTAGTAATAGGGTTCCGTGTTTACCCTTTGGGTACGGAACTCTGAAAATATTGAAATTGCAAAGCCTAAAATACCTCCATATTTGAATAAAGAATTAGATTACAACTTTGGACATTACCAAAACTACGTACAACATTTCAGTCAGAGGACGACTGGATTTTTGGACAAAAACTTCACCACAGTCGGTTAAAAAAGTATGGTTATTAATTAGCTATTTTGTTGCAGATTTACTGTACTACAACATCTAAAAGTATGGCAATCTAGTTCATTCGACTTTTTAAAAGCATGTAAAATGTAAATCCACAACTACTATAATATTCAATTAAGATAATGCAGTCAGCATTCTGAACCAGACCGACTAAACGACTGTTTTTATTGAATAAGATTACCCAAAATACTACTTACTTAAAAACAAGAAACAAACGTACTATTAAGTCAAGCTATTATCATATTAGCATTGAAGTAAAAACTAGAAACATCATTATTGCTGTAATTATTAGGGATGCAAATTATATCGATATTTTTTAACATCGACATTTTAGCTGTTACTGTATATGTTAATTTTGAAACGTATTTAACGATGCCATTAACTAAATAGACATGTCAAAAAAATGAAATAAGTATAATTACGTCCAGTATCCCTGAGGTAGGCAGAGGTACATACCTACTTATGGACCCATGATAAGTTAACAATGTTAGATCCCTGCGACAAGTAAATATTTTCATATCAAGTATTTAGTTACTATGTATAGATATTTTTAATTGAAATGAATTATATTTTGTAGTTTAAATAGTCAGGAATTGTCATAAAGTTGCACTTAATTAGATTTTCAAAATTGGCGGAGTAATAATATAAGATATGAAATTATATCAAAATAGGTTCAACATTTCCTCGAAAGATGTTGTTAAACGCATGTTTATTAATTGAATCTAAGCAATAAATTTAAAGATTTGGTTTCATTCTTTAGCCAAATCATAATCTTAAATGAGGTAATTTATATTACGTACATTTTTTTGTGATAATTTGTTTATTCAAAACTATCGATGTCGATGTTTCCTAAACTAAAATCCTTTTAATGTACAAGGAAGCAACAACAAGGCTCTGTTACGTGGAGGAAACAACTCGTCATTTTATTGTTTTATCGTGTAATTACAATTTTTACATTTCCTTATCTATGAAATAATTAATAAAACTCGGTCCCGAGTCCTTGAGAAACCCTTTTTAAGTTTTAATTGAACTTTTTATCATATTATCAACCAACATTCCAGAACCAACATTATTCCTCGTAATGATGAACTTATTTAAAAAAAATAGGCCTACTTTGTCACGATAGGTCGTAAGAGGTAAGCTTTGGTTTACTTTTTTTTAAAAAATGTAATATCAAACAACGACTAATATTTGTGCAGGTCAGCATCTGGAGTGTTTTTAATGGTTTGTACCACTTATGTTAAAGTATGTGTTTGTGTGTGTGACAGCAATTAAATGAATAATTAGAACAGTAATATTTGACAAGTCATGTTAGTACGACTGTGTAAAAAAGAGTTTACCACTTTACCCAGTTGTGCCCTCATAAAATCCGTGTTTAAATTAAAAATAACATTGCCACTCTTAAAATTTATTATAACATTAATTTATTTGGAAACGAAATTTAGAAATTAAAGAAAAAAACAAACGAAGTTCCTTTTGCCGGATCTTCTCGATGTCGTTTTCCGATCCGGCGGTTGCATTTAGAATTATACAGACACGTCACAAGAATGGATACAATGGCATAGGTTAAATTAAATACTTAACAATTCTTACCATCTTTGTAATCAGACATGTTGTAGGACTCTGTAGTGGTTTCGACGGTCGTGAAGTCAGTCGTTGGCACATCGGTGGTGGTCAGAGGCTTTTCTGAAATTATATGTACTAGTATTAAATTCGAAAAATGCATATCATTGACTAGTTTTCTGTCTATTTAATTTTTTACACCACGTTGTTTCCAGTTTAAAAATGTCATTAAATGCATTAGAATTAGGTACAGTGAGAGCCTCAGTTAGTCTAGTGGTCAAGATTTTCAGACTTTAATTAAGACTTTAATAAAGCTATGTACCAATAAGGTTTTGCGGTGAAGGAAATCATCGAGTGGAAACCCGGATTCGCGCATTCGTGCGATTGGGCCTTGTTTCCCTTCTGCATTGCAAAGGTCAAATGGCAGTTGGCCTGTATAAAAACTGTTGCTTATCCTTAACCCGCTATCCCGTCTCTTTGTCATATGATTTCGGGATCGGCTACCTAATCTAGGGGATTTGACAAGGAAGCCAATTTTTACACGGCCTGATTGCTATCTGACCCTTCCAGTCCAGGGGTGTGAGAGCACTCAGGAAATACTTAAAGTTAGAAAAACTCATTGATACATGGCGAGACTCGAACCTGGACCACCGTAATGGAAGTATGAACTGCGAATCACTAGACCATTGAGGCTCTAATTAGGGAATATAAGCACTTTTGTAAAAGTTATACTAATTATAGTACTTTTCTATTTTCAGAGATGTTAGCAGAGATATCTAATATTTTCCTTAGTCTATATTTCCCTAATATCAGTCAAGTAGATGCAGAAAATGTTTACTGCGCGGACAAAACCGTGGGCAACATCTAGTTAATATCAGATTAATGAACTTCAAGGACAATGCTCCGACAGCTAAGGTTAGAATTTTGACGTGGACTGTTTTCCTGATTTGTTTAAACATTATATTTAGTTTAAACATTTAAATGTCATACTGGTTTCTCTTGTTTGGTTTTCTGTTTCGATTTTGATAATGTTGCTTATGTTTCTAATAAACTTTTAATTTTCTTACAAGAATGCTTCTCGTATTATTATTAATATTACAAATGCGAAAGTTTGTGTGTATGGATATTTGTTTGTTACTCTTTCACGAAAAAATTACTGGACCGATTTGGATGAAAATTTGCAGTAAAACAGCTTATACATGAGAAAAAATCATAGGCTACTTTTTAACCGTCAACATTAAAAAATGGATTGTTCTTACGCACTTCTTATATCGAGTCGTGAAAAATTCTACCTGTTGATAATTCACTCGGACGAAGCCGCGGGCGGAAAGTTAATTTCAAATGAACTTCTTTTTGTTTAAATTTATAATATTTCTCCACACTTAAGTTTACAAGCTAATTCATTACATTTCACGTTTAATCAAGGATATTTTTATTATAGATTGACTAATTTTGATGAAACTTAACTTGTAAATTAAATTGGACCCCAGAAACTTAAACAGTCAAAACTGATTATACACGAAGAAAAACAACTCAATTAATATGAATATTGGATTAATTTAATTATTTTTAAATACCAAATTTCGATATTTCATATGATTATTCTTATAAGAAATTTCATGGTACGATTGAGTTTCACTTCCTCAGATTTGGCAACGTACCATTAACTTTATAGGTGGCGCGTATTCCTTACCATAAAGAAATCCGACTTATATCAGCTGTCCTGTAAGGAAAAGTTTTTTGAGAAAAATTCTCACCCGACTCAGTCGTATTTGATGATTGGAGCTCTTCTGAAGATGTTAGCCCAAGACTAGCAGTTGTAGTTGGAATCGTCGGTGATAATGTCACATTCACGGTGAACTCCAACATAGGTGTCTGAGATGATGAAGCAGATGGTGTGGTTTCTACGATTTCTGGTTTGTCTGTCGTGGATACGTCTTCTGTTGTTGCCTCTGTTGTTGGTGATTGTGTTGTGGTTGATGTTGTTGTCTCTTTTTTTGGTGGTATAGTGGAAATAAGGACCCATCCTTCTGGTGGTGTGATTGGAGACCAAAAGGCTGGAATTATAAATATTATTAACATTTGCTACTGACCAAACAAACTACCTAAGATACCCAACCTTTGACTCTGGTATTTCACATATTGAATAAACTTACTTTAACCTTAAAACCAGAGAATGATAAGTCGAGTACTGATGTGGTGGCAGCAGGAATAGGAAATACAGGTGGTGAACCCAAAAATCTTTTACCAGGCAACGCTTGACTCTACTATCAAGGAGAAGTCTAGTTGGTATAAATTATATTTTAATCTACAAAAACCCACTTCTATTTTATTCTCATGTCATTTAAGTAAATTTTTTGTCTTCATATTTCAACGCGTACAAAACATGCAAAAGAAAGTCACAAATTTAGAATCTCCGCTTTTAGAAATCCGCTAATCGATGCATCTCTTTGAAAATTATAGTTTGCAACCTTGTTCTATATTCTCTCAAGGAGTTCATACAATCGTAATTGAAAGAGTTTTTTAAGAGGTTGCTAAAGATACCACTAACAGCAATAAATCGGCCTACATTAAAAAATGTAGAGCACAATTGTCACGGCAGACACGATTAAGATCGTGGATCTTAATTGACACGCTTTGTTCCTCTGTTTTTAATTAAGGAGGTTCTCAATTCGTCTAGGTATTCATTCGTTCGTTCATTCCTTTAATGGAACAGGTTAGGGCCCGTGGCCATGCTACCTCGTCTGTCGTAAGGTCATTTCTGGGTCATAGGTAAAACGGTGGTAACCTTACCTAAGGTCATAAACTGAGGTTTGACGACATCGAAAAAAATATACGATACACTGATTTTTTCATGAATACTTCACTTATGCAGTTTAACAGAACAAAATTTTACAAAATTTCACCAAATTTGGCTAATTTTACTCAACATGTACACGAAATTCAATAATCATGAAAAACTGCGTCCATTTTTCTCGATCCCGCTAAAACTCTCTCATCTACGTAATTTTTTGTTTTTAAAGTGTAAGAAACGCGATTACTTGGTCTATTCCTAATGGATTTTGATTCATGTCCAAGATGCGTCCTTTAATAGAAGGTCTTATATAAAGATCGCTGTGTTTAATAATGTTTAAAAAAAAGCTTTTTACCTAGATGACGTACCAATTCACTTGAAATTCAATAGTTTTATAAAGTTTTACTGAGTTTAAATTATTTAAAATAATTTTATTTGGTTTGTTCTTTTGAATTGTTGCTTGAGAATAAGGAACATGTATGTGTTTTTTTTATTTTTTTAAACAATACTTCAAGTAATTATGTAACTGAAAAAAATATATAAGACTTTTAAAATAGAGATAAATAAGCTAAAAAAATATCCAAAGTATCATCATTTTCGGATGATTTAAACACCTAATTTTATCGTGACGTCACCGTCCACCGGAAAGTGAGAACAATAATTTGTTAACGAAGTAAAATTAAGTGAAGTGTTATTACACTTCACTTTATTAATTTCACAATATATATTATAAATATTGTTTTGTCCCTATGT